>RJWM01001188.1:130636-146592 GCA_004363535.1 Dasyprocta punctata
CCAGGAAATGACGGCCTGTCCACGCCCCCATACGATGACAGCTTCCACTCCCGTTTCTATATAAACCTTGAACATTCCCATAATAAACGAAGACTTGATCGGATACTCGTCTTGTCTTCCTTTCTCTCTCCTCTTGCCCTGCCCCCATCCCCCATCCCGTCTCTCCTCCAGGCGAAACCCACGGACTGATCCGCGGGCCGGATCACTTGTTGATCATTTATGTATCTTTGAAGAAATGTCTATTAAAATCTTATGACATCTTTTTTTTTTTCTCAGCACAGGGTATTGAACTCACAACCTTGCGCCTGTCAGGCAGGTGCTTAAGTCACTGAGCCAAACTCCCGGCCCTGGTTTTTTGTTTTTTTTTTTTTTTTTTTTAAGCAGGGTCGCACTGTGTAGCTCAGGCTGGCCTTGCGCTCACATTGTAGCCCAAGCTGGCCTCAAACTCACAATGCTCCTCCTACCTCAGCCTCCCGAGTGCTGGGATTAAAGCTGAACTGAATCAGCATGGTGCTGAGTGTAGATGGCCCACTTGAGGACTGTTACCAGCATAAAAAGGAGACCTGGGGAGGAAGAGTAGCATTGTGGGTTCTCCTAGGTGAGTGTCAGTTTGGAGCTATTGGTTCTTTTGGAGCTGTTGGTTCTCCTGAAGGAGCTTGTCATGCTGGCTTCCCTGATATGAACTTGGCTGTTATCGGAGGAGCTCAAGACCTTGTCTCTGAGAATGACTGTGGTTCACTTTGGGAGAGCTCTGGTCCTCATACTGAGCATTGCTTCCTAGCTCTGGAGAGGAAGATGTGTGCTATTCAGTCTCCAGGAGAAGCTTGTTGTGCTGGCTTTCTGATATGAACTCAGCTGTTCTCATTGTCAGAGGAGCTCGGGATCTCATTGTTGCTGAGGATGACTGTGGTACTTTTTGGGGGAGCACTGGTCCTTATTTTGAGCATTGATTCTTGGTTCCAGTGCAGAACTCTCAACTTACTGGCACAGATCCTTCACCGCACTGGCACAGACTTTCTAGCTTCTACCTTTGGACCTTCGCAGCACAGATCCATGAAACAGACTAGCATGAGTCATTGTAGTGGGCTCTCAGCCTCCAGCTGGAGCCATGGGAGGTATTGTCATGGGCCCTAGGTCTTTAACTGAACTCATGCAGGATGTTGCCATGGGATCCAAGCCCTCAACTGGATTCTCTCGGTCTTTAGTGGGTGGACAGATTTCCTGCACTTTCTTTGTATTTGACTCTTTGGGTGACCATTATAAATAATACTATACCTTATGTGTCCTGTACTGTCTTGTTCCCCTTGCAAACCCCTGACTACAACTGTATTTTTGTTCTTAGTCGAAGAATTCTTTACATATTCTGAATTTCAAACCCTCCCTGGATATATGATTTGCAGAATATTTTCTCCATTCTGTGCTTTATCCTTCCCATGCATTTCTCAAATTACATTACCTAGTGATTTGTCTGCTTTCTGAGTTTATCCAAATAACCAGATTTTTATTTGATCTGCTATTTTTAGTTCTCTACTTCAATGCGTCTTCTTTTTGTCTTATTTTTTGTGTTTTCTTTTGCTCTTTTTAATTTGCTAATTTAACGATTTAATTCATTGCTAAATTTTTGTTGATATAGGTTTTATGGCTATGAATTTTTCTTGGATGTATGAATTTTCTTGGGATATATGCTTCCCATATACACATAGGTTCCGATATACAGCGATTCTGTGCTTTCTGAAATTCCCTGTACCATGGAGTTGTGAACAATAAGGTTTCTTACATTTTCCAGTAGAAAACTATAAGAGTTACCAGATTATTGTATGTCAGATCTGAATTCACTCTTCATTGCCTGCTCTGTGGAAATGAATATGGGCCCTTTAAATAGTGTTCATTTGCCAGCTGGCACAGTGTGTGGGTTTGACAGTAGAGGGCACTGGAGAGACACTGCAGGAGGAACTTCTTTGTGCTCCTTTACTGGGCTTCTGTAGCATGGGTGGCTGCTCCAGGGCTACGTTCCCGCGACGTGGGCAGCTTCTCAAGTGCCTCGCTGGAGCAGGACAGCTTCTCTAGCGCAGCTCCATAACACTAGCTGTGGCTGCTCCAGCCCCAGGTCCCTGCGGCGGCGGCGGCTTCTGCAGCACCCAGCACCACCTAGCAACCAGCAGCTGCAGGTAGTTAAGAATGGCTCCACTGAGATACTTCCTGAACACAGGTTCCAGCACTGTACAGGCCAGATCTCCAGCAAGTCCTGAAAAGTGGATTTGCAGCAACTTCCCCTGGCTTGGCACAACAGGGACTTCTCTGCCTTTGCCCAAACCACAGTCACGTTCTCTCCAACATGGTCTGGCCTTTAGCCCTAGAGGGGCCAACTCCTTACCAGGTGCTGTCTCAGCTGTGGGGCAGTGGCTGCTGCTTATTACCTGCCATTCTTCTGTTCTTTAGAGCTCCTTTTTCTCTTCCATAAAGTCAAAGTGATACCTAATACCGAAACTAGACAAAGATTTCTAAAATAAAGGAAAAAAAAAAAAAGACAAATAGCGCTCCTAAACACAGACGCAAAAGTTCTGAACAGAATTTTAACACACTGATTTCAACACGAGTCAGGTCTATGCAAAGAATTCACTGGTTTAAGATTTGAAAAATCAACCAGTGTAACTCAATATCATAAAGAACTAGCACAGACAAGCCATATGACCATCTCAATAAAAATAGAATAAGCATTTTGAAACATCCAAAACTATTCTCAATTTTTAAAAAAAAGTCTAAATAATAGAACAAATCAGATTTTAAGCAAAACATATCAACAACTAATTCATCAAAGAAATATAAAAGGCAAATAAGTAAATGAAGAAAATGATCAATGTCATTAGTTATTAGTGGAGAAAAAACAATGAGATACTCACTACCCCACTAAACTGCTAATAATATGTGCTGATCCATATCTAGTGTTGGTGAAGCTGAGGAAATGGAATTTTCGTGTACTACTGGTGAGAATGCAAATGGTAAAAACACTTTGGAAAGTGGTCTTTGTTTTCCTTTGGTGGGGGTGTTGTTTTATTTTTGGTTTTGGTTTCTTTTTTGAGACAGGTCTCTCTATGTAGTCCAGGCTGCTGTCCTTGAACACAAATTCCTCCTGCCTCAGCCTCCCAAGTACTGGTATTACAGGTATATCCTCCATGCCTGGCTCTGGCTCTTCCTTTTAAAAAAAAATAAAGTAACCACACATTTACTATATGAATTGTCCACTCCATTACTATATTATTAGGCATTAGACTTGTACCATTTTTGTTTTTGTTCTTGTTTTTTTTTTTTTTTTTGCTACCAGGGATTGAACTCACAACCTCGTGCCTGCCAGGCAAGTGCTTAGGCCACTGAGCTAAATCCCTGGCCCTAGACTTGTACCTTGTTAATAGAAGTTTTTTGTTTTGTTTTGTTTTGTTTGCTTTGTCTTTGTCTTGTTTGAGACAGGGTCTCACTATGCAGTTCAGGCTGGCCTTGAACTCACTTTGTAGCCCAGGCTGGCCTTGAATTTGCAGTGATCCTCCTGCCTCAGCTTTCTGAAGTGCTGGGATTACTGACATGTAACCTGGGTAGAGAAATTTTGCTTTTAAATACTCAAAAGCTGAAAACATTCTAAATGTCCAATAATAGCTAGCAGGACAAATTGGGATATCTATATAAAATGTCCACAGTAGTCAAAACAAACCCTATAAAAAAGGATGAATCTCAAAATAATTATGCTGAGTGAAAGCCATACCAAAAAGAGTACATAGGATATGATAAATTTTTAGTAATTATAACTAGTAGAAGATACAGATGAGAGAAATTATAAAGGTTATGAAAAATTTTTAAGCTGTTGTGGTGGCATGTGCTTTTAATCTTGGTACTCTGAGAATCTGAAGCAAGAGGATTGCAAATTTGAATTCACTTTGGGCATCTTAGTGACACCCATCTCAAAATAAAAAATAAAAAAGGATTGGAGATATAGTTGAGTGTGAAAGCTCCAGTTCAAACCCCAGTGCCACAATAAAGTGAAACAAAACTTTTAGAGGTGATGATTATATTCATTATCTTGTTACCTTGATTGAGAATCTTCATTATCTTGATTCATTGATTTCATGATTGAAAAAATACACAAGCATATCAAACTTATAAAATTGTATACTATAAGTATGTGCAGGGCAGAGTATTAATTTTTTAGAAAATCATTCTGGCTGATGACAGAAGAATGTATTAATAGTAGCGGGAAGCAGGAGAGGATGCAGGAAGGCCAGTGAGGAGGGTATTTGCAGGAGCAAGGTGAAAGATGGGAGTAGCAATAGAGAAAGAACAAATGAAGAGATTCAGCATATTCTTCATGAATAGAGTAAAGCAAACTTGATATAAGTTAGGTATGAGAAAGGAGGAGGGTGGAGAATCACCAATAACTCCTGGGCTTGAGGCTTAAAACATGTGAATGTGCTGTGTTACTCTGGTAGAGGATATAAAAGACTCAAGCAGAAAACAGTTTGGCAGAAGGTGGAGGACTGAATTTTGTTTTGGACAAATAATCTAGCTGCACACAAAACTCCATCAGGAAGTGCCTGATGTGTAGTTAAAAATGCTGACTCATGGGATCTGCTCCAGATCAAGTAAGTTAGAATCGCTGGAAAAACTGAGTTTAACAAGTTTCCCAGGTGATTGAAATCTGTATTCTAGATTGGTAGCTATTGGATTCATTCTCCTTTTTTCATCTTCTTCCCATCTCTCCTTCCTTTTCCCTCTCTGCCAGTTCTTCTTGGGAAATTAGCTGAGTTAAGAAGGCACTGGGGGTATAACAATTATAAATACATCATAATACAGATACCCCAACATACATGAAGCAAAAACTACTAGAATAAGTGAGTTCAGCAAACTTGCAAAATACATGATCAATGTACAAAAATCAATTGTTATTTCTATATACTTGCAAAGAACAAATCCATCTTACAATACCATGGAAAAAAATGAAATTTAGGAATAAATTTCACAAAAGAGGTGCAACACTGATAACCACAAAATACTAAAAGGAATTTAAGACAAGCAAGTGGGAAAACATCCAGGGTTCCCAAATTGAAATGCTTAATGTTAAGACGACAATATTCACCAAAGTGATCTATGGATTCCATACATTTCCTATCAAAATCCCAGCTGTTTTTGTTTGTTTTTTCAAGAAATGAACAGGCTGATTCTAAAATTCACACGAAGTGTAAGGGATCCAGAATAGCCAAAATGACTTTTGAAAAAGAATAGATTGGAGCAGGAGAATTATTTGAATCCATGAATTCAAGGCCTGCCAGGGCTATAGAAACCTAGAGACCTCATCTAAAAAAAAGCAAAAAAAGGGGTGGTAGACAATAGTTGGAAGTAGTGGCATATGCTTATAATCCCAGTGTTCAAAGAGACTGAAGCAGATGGAACACAAGCTTATTAGAGGCCAACCTGGGCAATTTAGCAACTTAACAATATCCTGTCTTAAAAAGTAAAAATGACTGGGGATGTAGCTCAGTGGGAAAGTCCTAAGTCTGAGGTTCAGATCCAGTAACACACACACACACACACACACACACACACACACGGAAAATGAAGTTGAGGGATGATCAAATGTTTGTGTTTGTTTGTTTGAGACAAGGTCTCATTATATAGTTCAGGCTACCTTTAAACTCACTATGTAGCCCAGACTGTCCTTGAACTGATGGATATCCTCTTGCCTCAGCCTGCTGAGTACTGGGATTACAGGCATATGCCACCACACCCAGCAATGGTCAACTGATTTTCAACAAAGGTGCCAAGACAATTCAACAGGGAAAAAACAATCTTTTCAACAATTGTTATGATTTGTGTCTGAATGTCCCCTTAAAGCCTGGTGCAGTCATGGGGACAGTCTTCTAGAATCTGTGATTGATTCATAGTCCAATGCTAGGATTATGGGTGTGAGTGCTACACCCACCAGGTAGATGTGACCTACATACAATATAAGGGACAGAAAGAGTCTTCTCTCTATGTTCTTCTTTTGTTGCTCTTGCTGTCTTCCGGCCGCCATGAACTATTTCCCTCTGCCATGAGCCACTCTGCCTTGGAGCCAGCCAACTATGGACTGAAACCTCCACAAACTGTGAGCTAAATAAACCTTTCCCTCTTTAATTTTGGATGTCAGGTATTTTGTCTCAGCAACAACAGAAAAGTAACCAAAACAACAATTAATGCTGGACACTGGAAATTCATATGCAAAAGAATGAAACTGAACTCTGTGCCATGGACACAAATTAAATCATTTAAAAAATGTTGCATATTTTAACAGTTAGAAAACCTAAATCCAAGAGCTAAAACTATAAAACTGAGAACAAAACATACGTGTAAAGTTTCATGACCTTGGATTAGACAGTATTTTAAGATATGAGTTCCAAAGTTCAGGTGACCAAAGAAAGGTAAAATGAGTGTTATTAAAATTGAAAACTTTTAGCCGGGCGTGGTGGCGCACGCCTTTAATCCCAGCACTCGGGAGGCTGAGGTAGGCGGAGTGTTGTGAGTTCAAGGCCAGCCTGGGGTACAATGCGAGCGCAAGGCCGGCCTGAGCTGCATAGTGCGACCCTGCTTCAAAAAACCAGGGCTGGGAGTTTGGCTTAGCAGCTTAAGCACCTACCTGGCAGGTGTGAGGCTGTGAGTTCGATCCCCAGTGCTGCAAAAAAAAAAAAAAAAAAAAAATTGAAAACTTTTGTTCTACAAAATATATTATCAAGAAGTTAAAGACAATGGCAACCTACAAAGAGAGAAAATATTTAGAAATCATTATCTGCTAAGGGATTTGTATGTGGAATATATTAACCCTTACAACTCAATATAAAAAGATACATTATTCAATTTAAAAATGAGAACTGAGTAGATATTTTCCCAAAAAGAGATACACAAATGACTTAAAAGAACCTGAAAAAATAGTTAGCATTATCAGCCACTAAGGAAATGTAAGTCAAAACTACAATGAGATACACTGTGTGCCAAGATATCTATCACTGATGGGTGTGGTGGCGCACACCTTTAATCCCAGCACTTGGGAGGCTGAGGTAGGAGGAGTGTTGTAAGTTCGAGGCCGGCTTGGGCTACAACATGAGCGCAAGGCCAGCCTGAGCTACATACATAGTGTGACCCTGCTTTAAAAAATAAGGGCCAGGAGTTTGGCTCAGTGGCTTAAGCACCTGTCTGGCAGGTGCTACATTGTGAGTTTGAGCCCCGGTGCCACACACACACACACACACACACACAAAGATATCTATCATAAACAATGAACAATGAATGGACAATAAGTGTTAGCAAAGATGCAGAGAAATTAGAACGCTCATAAATTGCTGGTGGGAATGTAAAATAGGGTAACCACTTCAGAAGACATTTTATGACAGATGAAGAAATTCCATTTTTTGGGATATACCCAAGACAACTAAAAACATATGTCAATACAAAAATCTTCACATGAGTATTCATAGCCACTTCACTCATAGTGCCCAAAAAGTGGAAACAACAAAATGTCCATGTCTGATCAAGGGATAAATAAACGTAGCATATCCACACAATGGAATATTATCCAGTCATTAAAAAGGAATGAAGTACTGTTTCATGTTACGATATGAATAAACCTGGAAAGCACACTATTTTAAAGAAGCCAGTCACAAAAGACCACTGATTAGACGATTGCATTTGATAAAACGTCTACAAGAGATGAATCTACACAGAGAGAAAGTAGATCTTTGGTTTGTCAAGAGCTGAGGATGGGCGTTGGAAGAAAATGGGGAGTGACTGCTGACAGAAACAGGGTGTTTTCTTGGAGTAATTAAAATATCAAAGCTAATGGGGAATGAAAGTATTAAAAACTATTGAATCACACAATTTAAGTTGGTGAAATACACATGAATCTTGTATTCATAAAGATATTGTAAATTAAAAGCACATGTATGTCCACAGACACAAAGAGAAGGCATTGTTCTTGTGTTCAATTCATTGGGCCATGCAGTAAATTCAGAAAGGTGATCCTAAATAGGAAGAGTTAATAAAGAGTTCTCACAAAACTTAGAGCATTATTATGGGCCTGGTTTGACAGATGACAAAACTGAGCTCTACAGAAAGTTTTGGTCAGGTAACTTGTACAAGATGGGAGTCATGTTCCAACATACGACATGACAATAGCAGAGCCAGGGCCTTACTGCTGCAAGACTCTCCTGGCAGGAACACATCTCTGCTTTGAGATGAAGGTATGGTGGAGAACATTCATTGCTGAAAAGCTTTCCAGGAGACTGCTCTCTCCCGCTAGTGCCAACTCCTCAGTGCTCAGCAGAAAGCCTTCATCATTTGGGTGCCTACCATCTGTTTAATAGTCATAGAAGTCTTGGTTTTGCCATTTCTAGAGCAAAATTCAGGACAAAGCAATCTCTTTGTAAATAGTCAGCACAAGCCTTCTTTCCTTTGGGGAAGTGACAAAATGATGTCTGTCTACCAATGTGGATATTCAGGCATTGTAGTCAGGGCTTCAGGGGAAATAGATTTAATGCAGGACACACAATTTATAGGATTAATTTATAATATTCACCCAAAAAGTCAAATGCAAGAAAGTATAAGAGGTTTGTCCATGCACTAGAGATCCAAAGAATCCAGCTGAGGGTGTGATCCTATGGCAATGTCCTCCACAAGTCCAGCAGGAGGCCTAGAGCCTGTGACAATATCTCATGCAAGTCTGTATCGAGAATCTGTACTGGGAAGACCCAAAGGTCAGTGGTAGAAGCTAGAAAGTCTGTGGCAGAGGGATGAAGGATCTGTGCCAGCAGGCTGAGGGATCTGCTCTGGAGCCAGGAAATGACTGTCAAGGTAAGGATCAGAGGTCTCCTGAAGAGAATCACAGCCATCCCCAGTGACAGCAAGGTCCTGAGCTCCTCTGACAATGAGAATAGCTGAGTTCATATCAGGAAAACCAGCATGACAAGCTTCTCCAGGAGAATCAACAGCACACCATCTTCGCCTCCAGTTCTCCTTTCATGTTGTTGGCAACAATCCTCAGGTGGGCCTCCCACAGCCAAAACCATGCTGATTCAGTTCATCTGGGTGTTATAAGTTGACCATTAGTTCACCCACCACATCAGCCAAGAATGATCAGAGAGAAAGTTTTGGGACACAGGTCCTGATCTCAGAGCAACTTCCCAAAAGCCTTAAGAACGTCAGTTGTAGTAAAGTATTTTTGAGTGCTGAGAACAATGTTAATAGTTGTTCAGTTTAAGCCTGATATAACAGATTTCTACAACAGACTTCTATTCTTTAGAAGAAATTTCTGTGTTTTCACAGACGTTCAGGGTTTGTTTAACCCTCATTTCTGTCTGATTATCAAATAAACATGGAGATATAAATCTGCATTCTAGACTGATTCTGTGAGCTAGATTCCTAGATGTGGAATAATCCTGAGTCAAAGGGTATGAACATTTTTTAAAGCTCTTGATCCATACTGACAAATTGCTTTGCAAAAAGATTGAACCAATTTACACTCCCACCAGTAGTGTATGAGAATATATTTAAATGCAAATCTCCAAACTGCAGAACATCTTTTTCTTAGGTATTTCACTTAAAAAAATTTTTTAATGCTACGCAAAAGCTGACCCAGGAAGTTAAAAAAAGAAATTCTGGTATAAAAGTGGAGCAGATATTAAAACAGCTCTTAGGCAGAAATTAGCTTCAAGAAAAGTCTAAAAGAGATGATAAAATTTTGAGGCATCATGGCAAGAAGCACAATTCTATCTTTTTTTTTTAAGAGTCAGAAAACTTTATTGGGAGTGATAGCTCCTGAGAGACAGAAGGGGACCCAAAAATGGGTTGCCAATGAACCCATTTCTCGAAGGAAGCTTTATAGAGCAAAATCATGAGACAATACAGTATCACAAGGTGAGTACAATGTGGGACAAAACTATGATCAACCAATACAATTACAAGTATAGCTGCTTAGGTAATATTAACCAGTGGGGAAGCAAGTTACATAGCAAGTATACATGGGAAGAACAAGGACCTTTTTGGGAAGAGAGGAGTCAGGGGGTCCTGGTCCCCCACATGGATGACTGATGTCTAGCTAGACTTCATTCATTGTACCAGGTGATATCAATTATAGTACATTGTTTGTCCTCAGGGAGGTTGGTAGGTTTAGTCATTCCATCTTTATCTCGAGGCCTGGCCTTCAATGAATGTACCACCAGTCACAGTTGTAATGTGTTCTGTTCTTCTGCACAGACTCCTTTGAGGGCCTAGCCCTGTCTAACTGCCTATAACATTTCTACCTAGCTTAGCAGTTTATAGTTCCCCCCTCTGAAGAGGTACTCCTAACTGCCAAGAGGGGGCAAGGGGCAATGTCCATTCTGGCTACCTCCAGCTGAAGGGGGTTGTAGTTGTAATCATCAGTCAGAGATACGCCACAGAGGGTCTATCTAAGGGCCCTTGATGCCAGGCATTCTCATCTTGGGTAGGAGTATAGCTTTAAGTCTGGAGGAGACGAAGCCAAGGCAATAGTTAAGTACACATAGGCCAAATAATAATATCAACAAGACTATTATGAATACCACCAACAAATATTTGCATCAGGAAGAGCTGGTAATAGCCTGCTACAAAGAGGGTAAGCATAAGGTCCAAGGAATTTCAAAATTTGACATGGTATTAACCTGTCATTTAATATCCTGAACAGCCATCTATATATTAGCAGAAAGATCAGGAATGTACACACATTCAGCTTTTACAATTGCACAAGTAAACCCTTGTGCTGCTGTTAGACTACCTAGCGCCATCCCATTTTGGAGGACAGTTTGTCTCATTAATTTTACTTCATTTAGGAGAGAGACCAGTCAAGGTGTCATTTAAGGCCTGTTGAATATAGTTAGTCAAAACCTCAGTGTGTTGTTTGACATCCTCTAATCCTAGGAAAGGGATAAAGAAGCCAAATGATCATATCACTGAAACACATCAGTGCTATAGACAGGGTAAGTTTGCAGGTTGGTCAATATTTTTGACACTCCTGCCTTGTAACTACACAAGTCCCAGGGTGCATCTCCCTATCCATCCTGGGGGTATCCAGGACCACAAATCGGTCCCACAGGACCAATGAGTGCTATTGGGGGTTTCCCATCTGATTCCAGGACAATTAAGCCAGTCTGTTGCAAACCAGTCTTTGACCTCTGAAGTTATGGTGTGTATACACAATTGGGGAGGGAGGGTGTCCATCCCAAGTATTTAGTAGAGTTAGGCCAATGAGAATAGGAGTGATTTCTTTGTTCCCAACATAAGGATGCCTTTCTAATAAGTTGTCCTATACTTGAATTAACCACATATAATCATCAGTATAAATACTGACTTTCTGTCCAAGAAGTACAGTTTTAAAGGAACTATTAACAATTTGGCTTAGATTGAGATAGTAACCGTTCGGCATGCTCAATATACTAAATTCTAGTTTAGAAAGTACAAGATATTTCACACTTACACTTCACTTTGTTCTAAAGATGATTTAAAATACGTAAAGGCAGGATTTGAGATGTAGTATTGCCTGAATAATCTAGTGAAAATGAAAAAATCTCTTCCTCCAGGACCGGGAGGAGCGCCTATCTCTCCCTCCCCAGGACGTCTCCTCCGTGTAATCAAGAGTCCAGCTCACAACCACAGGGCCACCTCCACCGCTAATAATGGGGAAAAACGATTTGGGGGGCATGCCGATGGGCAGACAAGAAGCCCAAACTCGGGGTACCAACCCAATGAGCTCGAACCAAGTGGAGGGGCGCCGGGTCCTTAACGCTCAGCCGACAACGCCGCCCACCCCGTTATTTAGGAAACTGCCCAGTGCCCGCCTGTGAGTCTTCATTACTTCTCAGTGTCTCCTCCGATTGCTTCCATCAGAAAGAGCGGACAGCCGAGGAGGAGCCAAAAAGTCGATTTCCCCCTTCCCACTTTCGTTCCTTTTTCCCTGATTCCTCTCCCTGCTCTTTCCTTTCTTCTTTTCGTTTCCCCCTTTCCAGTCCCTCCTTGCTTCCTTCCCCTCCCTCCCCCAACGGACCCCCTGTACTCCTCTCCCGAGGGGCTCCTTTTTCCCCGCCCCGCCTCTCCTCTGCCCCGCAGCCAATCAGCGCGAGGCCTCCCACAGCCCCGCCCCTCCCGGGCCGTTTGGGGCGGGCCGGGCCAAGCCCAGGCCGAGCGCGGGTGCGGAGGGCGGCGCCGCGGGGCGGGGGCCGATGGGGCCTGGTTGAGGGAGGCGGCGGCGCCCGGCTCGCCGAGAGACGGGTGTACGGGGTTGTGAGGGGGCGAAGCGGACGCTGTGGCCCGCCTGGGATGGGCCAATCCCGGCCCGGCGGGGCCGAGCCGGAGGCGCGGGCGACGCGCGGGCCAGGCCTGCCGGGCGAGCGGCCCGGGGGCTGAGGTAGAAGTGGGCGCGGAGGAAGGGGCCGAGCCAAAGCGGTGGGTGGAGCGGTAAAGGGGGCGGAGGCTGGACCGCGGCGGGCGAGCGAAGCGGCGCGCCTGTCCGGAGCTCGGCGGCCCCTGAGGAGGCTGAGGCGGCGGCGTGCACGGACGAACGCCCAGAGGTGGCGGACGAGGCGTCGGGGGCCCCCATGGGCGGGTGTGTGGGCGCCCAGCACGACTCCTCGGGCAGCCTCAACGAGAACTCGGAGGGCACCGGAGGTAGGTGAGCGCCAGGGGGCAGCCTCGGCCCCCCATTGTTCCCGGCCAGGCCCGGCCACCTGTCCCGACCCCCGCGGCCGCGCGGCCCCCGCACCCTTTGTCATCTGCTGCTCCACGTCACCCCCGCGCTCCGCTTCCGGCTGCCCCGCCGGCTGCGGGGGTCGCCCTGCCCTCCCGCCGCGGGAGAAAGTCCTCTGCGCGCCGGGGACGCAGCGCTCGGCCTCGCCGGCCGCACCTCCCGGCTCGGGAAACTCGGACCCGCAACTGCCCTTCTGGCCACCTCACTCTCTTTCCAGCCCGTTTAATTATTCAGGAACAGGATGGCGGCGCTGGGGTTGCAGAAAAGCGGATTGAAGCGGGGTGGCGATGAGGGGGAGAGAGCCTAATGCGTTCCCTCCGACTGGCCCCGCCACATCTCTCCGCACCCTTCCTTGTTCAGCAGAGTTGGCTGGGCTCAGCTTTCCCGAGTTTCAGATGACAGCTGCCCTGGTTGGTTCCAATTTGGCCTTTTAAACCTGGGAGTTTGTGGAGCTCGACTGGAGAAGTCTCAAATGGCCCCAGGCATTAGATTGAGGGGAGAGCAAAAGGGTCTTCTCAAGTAAAAAAAGACTTTTTGCACTGCAGGCGGGTTTGGAGCCAATGTCCTGCCGGGTTGGGCTCATCAAATTCTGATCCGTCTTGCGTAAAAGGAAAATATGTAAGATGAAAGTACTTATGAGAGTCTGACTTACTCCAGTATAGGATTAGTACTTTGAAAGTTTTTTTTTTTTAATTTAACACGGAATGCAGTTCAGCTTTATGTTGACAAATATTTTAAATTTGCTTATTGGCAGTTGTAGTATATGGCAGAATAATAATAAAATTATACGTTAAGTGACCTGTAAAGTGCTGAAGTCTGTTTTTAGGATGCGTAGAGGTTAGAATGTTTCAGCAGCTTTCAGGAGTAGCAAAGAAAACAGTGTTGGTTTGATTGCAAATGATGCTAACATGTGTGGCCCATATTTGTAAATTTCTAAACTAAATTGGGAAATAGAAGGGTTTACAGCTTCTTAGTTTACTAACGTTTAGCTCAGTTGCTTGCCCTGTCACTTAAGCTCTGCTCATGAACAGAGTGCGCCTTTTTGGCTGAATTTCCTGGATTCCATGATGTTCAGCCGAGCCACTTCATTAAAATCTGTGAGGATCCTGTAAAACCCTGGGCAGACAATGTGAGAGCTCAATAAAGGTTGTCTTGAAAACAGGAGTCCCCGAGAATGGTACTTTATAGTGTATTTCATGTTACAGCATAGTCACTTGTGGCACATTAATGAGGTCCTTAGTGAAAATAAAGGTAGAAAATAAGGGTCCAATTTAAAACAGCTTTGGGTTAAGGTCAAATTGGTGATCAAAGTGATTCTTCATCTAGTTGAGGTGATCATTAAGGGTACCCACGAATATTAGTATTTCTTATAGTGTTTAGTGGTTTTTTTGCACTTATGTTAAAATTGTAATATTTTTCTCTAATGAATGAACCAATTTTTAAAGACTACTAAGCATCATTAGTACGGAATTTTAAAATATGAAATCACACGTTTGGGGAATTTATTATCAGTGGTATCCAGTTAGATAGCTATAGTACCAGTTCCTTTGAGGATTAAGTTCTTTGGACCATAAATACTCCTATACTTTTCCAAAGAAAAGTTTAGATAAAAGAATACCAACCACAACACTTCTTTATTTTCTTCTGGAGGGCATGACCCTGATATAACTGGGTTGGGGGGCCGGGGTGTAAGATGAAAGGCTTCCTCCTGGAATTTAATTATGGAAGCCCTTATTCTTCATTATGGTCATGACAGTTAAGAGTTAATTGCCATTTAATGAAATTAGCTCAGGTGTGTCAGGTTAACCTGTCAAAGCGTTCTGTTTGGTGGAAGGTGCAAAGAGGGAAAGAAATGTTGCCACACATCCTTAACTTTTCATTACATACAATGGTGATTAGTAGTTTTAACCTGGATCTATTGTTATGAAAATTCTTGTTATCAACATGGAATTTTAATATTATGAACGTAATTGTATGTGTATCAAGAAAAGCTTCCTTATTAGGTCGATTATTTTTCTGAAGGAATTTGGGAAATTTTTGCAAAAGATCATAGAATATACAAATGACTTAGTTCACATTATAAGATTCTTATTTTGGGGTAATCATTTAGTATATTCCTGAGGCATACCTTGGCTAGAATTCAGATTTGGGTCTATAAATATCTAATTTTTAAAAGTTAGGTACATCATAGAAGTTACACAAGATTGACAGTTCTCTTCAAGGTTTTATTTTCTTAGAATTTCCCATTGTGTTGACATTTTGAACAGTGTATTCTTTTGGTTTTTTGGTTTATTATGACTGTATGATCCAGGTGTTGACCCTTCAGACCTCTAGACGAAATTTTAGCCATGGCATTTGCTAAGGAATTAAATCCCTTATGATTTTTAAAATAAGAAATATGTGAAGAGGGGACCTAATAATTAAAGACAGTCAATAGGCTTATTTTCTAAATTCACCTCTTTAATGAGAGTAGTGACGTGCAAAGGAAGTGTTCACTTGGTGGGCATGTCATTTATTCTGTACATCCAGTGGTATTCTAAGAGAATTGGCCCTGGTGACAACAAGTTTCCAGATTTACAGGAAGATAACCAAATGCTGGACATCCATGTCTGTTGTCTGTTTCACAGTATCTTGGGAACATCATGGAGTTCTTTGAGATACTCATTTATAGCAGTCTTACAGACACCTACCTAATGAGTAACAATAGTTTCTTAATATCATCTACCATTTACCTGGTATTTATTATATAGCAGGTCTTATGCCAAGGGATTAATAAATTCTTTCATTGAGGCCTCAGCAACCCTTCGAAGTAGATATTACAGCTATTTTATAAATGATATTGAAGTTCAGAGAAATTAAATAACTCTCTCAGTATTACATAGCTCATGTGTGGCAATCAATTTAAACCAAAGCTACGTTCTAAAGTAGTTTTTCCTTTCCCTCCTCTTCTTTTTTTCTGCCGTTTTTCATTTTATAAAATTTGTCATTTTAACAATTTCTTAAATGTTTAAGTTAGTGGCAGTTATATTCATAATGTTATGCAACCATCACTGCTGCCCATTTCCAAAATTTTTCATCATTCCAAGCAGAAACTGGATCCCTTAAACAGTATGTCTTTTTTTCCCCTCATTTTTCAACCCCTGGTAACCGCTAGTCTTTTTACCTTGATGAATTTGCCAGTTCTAAA
>RJWM01001188.1:146692-166505 GCA_004363535.1 Dasyprocta punctata
TCTGATGCTGCAAAAAAAAAAAAAAAAAAAAAAACAACTATTTTAAGTGTGTATCAGTAGTTTTTTTTTTTTTTTTTTGGTCTTTTTGAGACAGGGTGATACTGTGCAGTTCAGGCTGGCCTGGAGTTCCTCAGGCTAGTCTCGAACACGCAATGATCCTCCTGCCTCAGCCTCCCAGGTGCTGGGATTACAGGCGTGCGCTACCATGACCAGCTCACACTGTATGTTTACTTGTCCGTTTGTTGGTATACATTTGGGTTGTTTATACATTTTGGTGCAACTAACGCAACTGTGAGTCTTGGTGTACCAGTATCTGGCTTGACGCCATTTTCAGTTCTTTTGGCTGAATGACTTGGAGTGGCATTGTTGGTTGGGTAATATACTAATTCTTTGTTTATCTTTTTGAGAAACTGCAGACTTTTCCACAATAGCTGTATTATTTTATTTTCCCAGTATCAGTGTCTTCACCAACCCTTGTTTTCCATTTTTTATTTACAGCAACTCTAGTGGGTATGAAGTGGTATCTTATGGTTTTGATTTGCATTTCTCTAATGAGTGTTGTTATTAAACATCATTATGTGTAGTTGGTAGCTATATATATATATATATATATATAATAGTTTGGAAATTTTTCTGTATAAGCCTTTTGCTCATTTTTTAATGGAATATTTGGATTTTTTTCTTTTTCTGAGTTATAGGAATTCTTTATATATTTTGGATATGAAATGCTTATCAGATTCATGAGTTGCAAATGTTTTTTCCTGTGGATTTTCTTCATCCTCTGGATGTACAAAATTTTGTAAGTTTAATACAATTCAATTTTATTTTTTACTTTTATTGCCTGCATTTCTAGTTTGAAATGTACATATTTTCTTCATTGATTCCTTCACTTATGGATAAAAAATAAAGATCGAAATTGAATATGGTGGCACATGCTCGTAATCCTAGTCCTTGGGAGGCTGAAGTAGGAGGATTGAAAGTTCAAGACCAGCATGGACTACATAGTGAGACCCTGTGTCAAAAAAGGAATATCTAGAACCAGTAATTCACAAGTTTGTTAATCAACATTTGCTTTCTCAGCTGTGAATAGAAAACTTCTATTTACTCTGTCTGATCTTGGGAAAAATTATTAGCAGTACAATTTTGTTTTCTTTTAGACAGGATCTTGCATGTAGTTCAGGCTGGTCAGGCATGTAGTTCAGGCATGTAGTTCAGGCATGTAGTTCAGGCTGGTCTTGAACTCACTGTGTAGCCCAGGCTGGCCTCAGACTTGCAGTGATCCTCCTGCCTCAACCTCCCAAGTGCTGGAATCATGGGAGCGTGCCGCCATGCTTGGCAATGTTTTTGAAAAGTTTGCAGTTAATTCATAAACGTACTCAGCACCCTCACCCTTCATCCCGTTCCTAGGGATTGAACCCAGGACCTTTGCACTGATCTACATTCCCAGCACTATGTATTTACTTATTTAGAGACAAGATCTCACTAAATTGCCAAAGTTCCCCAGGCTGGGCTTGTCCTTGCTGTCTTCCTGCTTTAGCCTTCCAGAGTGCTGGGATTATAAGTACACATCACCACGCTCAGCCCTTACCTACTTCAGTTTTTAATCAAGAGTTAATCATTGTATTTTCTGGGGGATCATTTTACAAGCATTGAGTACCCATAGAATGCCCACTGTTGCATTGGTCCAAAAAGAATCATGCTCCTTTTTCTTGTGTTGAAATCGTTTTTCTTGGAAAGCATAGTATGCACACATGAAACAACCAAAACACTATAAACAGAAGATACTGAAGTATAACTGTGCGCATGCTGAGGGAAGAAAGAAAAAATAATCTCAGCAGCATAGGGTTGAACAGAGAAGCTATTTAAAAGTGACCAGGATCAGCTGGTTTTCAAGATATATTACATGTTCTTTGTGGACTGATAGAACATACCAGATGGAGAAATAGTTTCAAACTAAGGCTTGAAGGTGGTTATAAACAATATATACATTGGGCAGTGGTTAGTAAGATGACTGCCTTGGTTAGAGAGCAGTGTGGCAGGAAATGAGACTGGACAGGTAATAACTTCAGCACTGCTGGGGACTCGAGGTGAAAGACTCATCAGCTGACACCTGATGCGAAGAGTATACTGACTGCTGTGTATTGTTACTAAATGTGAATTGAACTGTTATGTATTAGTTGCTGGGATTGTGGTGGTGGTGGGGTTTCTCTGCCCTCAGAAATTTACACCCCTTTTTTTTTTTTTGTGGCACCAGGTATCGAACTCACAACCTTGCGCCTGCCAGACAGGCGCTTAAGCCACTGAGCCAAACTCCCTGCCCTAGTTTTTTGAGGCAGGGTTGCACTATGTAGCTCAGGTCGGCCTTGTGCTCGCATTGTAGCTCAAGCGGGCCTCAAACTCACAACGCTCCTCCTACCTCAGCTTCCCGAGTGCTGGGATTAAAGGCGTATGCCACCATGCCCGGCTAAATTTACACTTTTAACACTTTGCTGCCCAAAAGGTATGGTCCCTGGAGCACACTTGGCCTTGCCTAAGAGTGTGTTGAGGCCCACTCATACCTACTGCATCAGAGCCTACATTTAACAAGATGTCTAGGTGATGCTTTTGCACTTTAAAGTTTGCAAAATGTTGGCGCAGAATTAAGTGAGAAGATAGTAAAATGAAGAACCCATGGTGGGTGGAGGAGGGTAGGTTGCATGAATTGGTGATTTATTGGATGTAGGGATAAAAAAGAGAAAAAGTTCATTCTATGTTTGTGAATCTAGATGACCAGAAATGTTGAGGTTGCATGACAGAAAGGGAAATCTGAGGGAAGCTATAATTTGATGTTCTGTAAGTTAAAGTGTAGACAGAAAAGTATTTAAATTGAGGCATCATTTAGGGTAGTACACAAGTTTACAAATGGAACTTTGAGATGTTCAGAATTATGAATGTGGATTTTTGAATTGGCTAGGGGAAACTGACTAGAAAGTGAAAGAAGCATAAAATACCAAGGGTTTTTTGTTTTTGTTTTTGTTTTTTGTTTTTGTCTTTTTGAGACAGGGTCTCACTTTGCAGCTCAGGCTGGCCTTGAGCTCACTTTGTAGCCCAGGGTGGTCTTAAACTTGCAACCATCCTCCTGCCTCAGCCTCATGAGTGCTGGGATTACAGGAGTGTGCCACCACACTGGTCTTAAAATACTAAGAATTGAGTCATGAGAATTTCACAAAAGGTAAAGAAATGAGAGAAGTTACCTTTATCAGCTTGGCATGTAATTGGTACTTAGACTGAATTTTATTGAATTATTGAGAAATAGGAAAACAGGTATCTGTTAAATGGGTAGAACTGATTGGTTTTGATCAGATCATTCTTTTTTTCCAGATTATCCTTATAATTTCAGAAAAATCATTTGATTCAGTAGCTTTTCATTATAGTTGTGTTTGGAGAAATTGAAGCCATAGTTTGTTACTTTTATCCTAAAACAAGGTAGATTTTGTGGGCATCCAACCCCAGAATATTACCAGCCAGTAATCATTTTGAGCTTGGTGCGATTCAGGACACAATTTGCAGGATTTTGTTTTTGAAAACTATCCTGTGCCCTTTTCCTTCTGTATTTTCAGTAACCTACACCTCATCCAACTGCATTGTTCATTGAATTTCATTTATGTTACTATTCTTTGGGTGTGCCTATAACAGTGAATCAAAATTGAGAATGAGATTTAGTTTCCTTTTTTATCCCTTATGTGACAATGAAAGTAAAAGTTCTTTATATTTCCTTCGTATTTCATATTCTTCTCATAAAAGGTCTGTGGGTCTTTCTGAGAGAGATGCATAAAATTTCATACCACTTTGGAAAAAGATTTATACCATGAAATATGGGGTATTTACTTGTTGTAAAGCAGAGGTGACTGATTTTATTGGGAGGAGTGAAGTTTCAGGAAAAGGAACAAGAATGAAAATAGGTAGTGACAGGTATAGGTTGGAAAAACATTGGTATACTGGGTGTAAATATACATGCTAGAAGGTGTAGTTGGAAAGCTGAATTTTCTTTGGAAAGGGAGTTTATCATTGAAGTTTACATTAAAAACTGACAAGGGCCATTTTAATTGCTACTTCATCAACTAACTCTTTGGAGTGGTCCCCCTCTGTTTTAAATTTTCTGTCAAAGATAGAGGTCTCAGTCAGAATGATCTTAGAATTTATATTGGAAGGTGTTTTTAAAGAAGATTCTTACTATGATTCTGAAATGGGGCTTTTTTCTTTTCTGACTTTAATTTATTGAGGAATCAATTATTGGTACTGTATTAAAGTTTGAGAAGTTTTGAGAATTAGCAGAAGCTTTAAGCTATTAGAAATGATAGGAATCTTCATTTCTCTGACTTTTGCTAGTCCTAGTGTGTGATGCTTCTCTTTCTTTTGGACAGATTTAAATAGGTAGGTTTTATACATAAACTTAGTTTTCTTACTATAAATGCAAACCTTTCCTCAGCATCTTGCTGGCAGTACGTTACTCAAGTAAATTTTCTGATGAGAATGATTAGGGAGTGTTAGTCACTAATAAACTTTTTGCTTTTACATTAACAAGTTAGTTATCCCTCTTGTGACTTTGAGCAAAACAAATTCTTGTTTCAGGAAAGTGTTAGGTTGATGTAGGTTAAGCAATGTGATCAAATTAATTGGACATAATTTGCCAATTTATTGATTCATTTTTTTCTTACTGCAGACCATCTGCATAGTTTTTATCTTCATTTAGTGGACCACTGCACCTGTTTCTTCCCACTGTCCCTCCCAGCTTTCTGCTTATTGGGCAGTATTGGGCCACCAGCAGGCCCCTCGTGATTCACTGGTAGTTCAAGGACCATAGGTTGAAACTTTGCTAACCCGTATGTAAAGATGTGTGTGTGTTGGTGTAGAACAATCAGCATATATTCTCCTTCCATCAGCTACTTTGACTCTCAGTCAGCAAGAATCAGCTTTTTTAATATACCCATATATTGAGCTGAGAGGTTAAATATTGCTGAGTATACATTGGGTGTTATAATGCCATATTTCTGCATGTTTGCAGTAAAACTTTTAGGAGTTTCCATTATAGCTCTGTTTTCAGAAATGGAATTTCTGTTAAAGTTAGATATCTAAGAAAAACATTTACCTGTGAAAATAATTTTAAATGATTTTTGCTTGAGCATGAGGTCTTGTTGATAAACATTTGCTCAAGTTTTGACTAATTTTTTAAATTTTATTTTGTGGTGCTAGGATCAAACCCAGGGCCTTAAGCATGCTAGGTAAGTGCATTACTGTTGAGTTATACCCTCTGCTCTTGACTGACTATTGAGCTTTTCTGATTAAATTCTTAGCTTTTCAGGAAAACTTTCAGAGCCAAGTAGGGTGGCATACACCTATAATCCTAAGTACTGGGCTGAGGCAAGAGAATCACTGTGAGTTTGAGGCCAGCCTGGACTACATAGTGAACTCAAGGCCAGCTTGAACTGTGCAGTGAGACCCTGTCTCAAAAAAAACAAAAAGCAAAAAAACCTGTAAGATTATTTTATGTGTTTATTATAGATGGGCTTCAGATATGAGCAAGGTAGCTTCCAGGCTTGTGGGCTATGTGACAAGTCTATCAAAAGGATAGCAGTGATGGTGAATGTTTTAGAGACGAGTACCAAACTACAACCCAAAACCCACTTATTTATCACAAAGTGCCAACACTGCAACTAGAACTGAATACTGAGATTTTAGTTAGGAAAAACTTACACATCAACATCTTTTGTCCTAAAAGAAAAATATAAAAACATGCTTACTATAGGTTTGCCACCACTGGGAGAGAGTAACATGGTGAAGTTCATTCAGTTAAAAATCTACTTTCAACTTGGGCAAATACTCTTATTTCTTAGGTGAGTTAAGTGCTTCTTCCTGAAACCTTTTTTTTTTTTTTTTTTTTTTTTAATGAGTTGAAAGTTTCTCTGGTCAGTAGAACTTGGGGGCTCAGGTGATCCTCTCACCATAGCCTCTTGAGTAGCTGTGACTATAGGTACATGCCACCATGCCAGGCTTTTCCTGACACTTCAAAATAGCCATTCTCTGTTATTTTAACTCCAAGTATTCGAAGCCTGCTTTAATTAGAGTTACAAAAAAGGCTGGCTCAGTGATCCCAAGAAGCTTATGGTCTACTGGAGGAATCATTTGTTAAAATAACTAGGTAAAGTTTTAAGTCTTTATGGCAGTGAAAACCAGTATTATGAAAGCCTAAGGAGTACTGGGGAGAAAGGTCAGAATGCTTCACTGAGGAGGTGCAATAGAAAGTCAATTTTGAAAGAGGAGATAATGGTAAAAGGTATTGTTTGCAGAGGAAATTACTTGTCTAGAGATATGAAAAACCATATCATTTTAGAAGATTGTTAAGATTGTGGAGGAGATAGGTGAATGTGACTTAGCAATGTATAGTGTCAGATTTGGGAAGGCATAATTGCCATAATCAGTAGACCAATTTGTAAGACAGTATTGTTCATGATACCAGTTAAATTATTTGTGCTTCAATCATTCATTTCTGACCATACTACTATTTACAGGGTTGTTTTACACAAAATTCCAATGTACTTGATTGTTGTAGCCTTAACAGATTTTTTTGTCTAATAATTTTACTGCATAATTTTATATATGCCACAATGTGGATTTAGGTAGATTTAATTTTAATGAAAGGTGATTGTTCTCCAGGCTATAGTGGATCCACACTCATCCTATTTTCTTCTGCTGTCTTTCAACATCAGGAGTAGTGTCTCATTACTAAACAAGTCTGAGCTGGGTGTGGTGGTGCACACCTGTAATCCCAACATTTGAGAGGCCGAGGCAGGAGGATTGGCAGGAGTTTTAGGCCAACCTGGGCTGTATAGCAAGATCCTATCTCAAAAAAAAAAAAAAAAAAAAAAAAAAAAAAACAGCTGGGTGTGGTGGCATACTCCCGTAATCCCAGCACTTGGGAGGTTGAGGCAGGAGAATCGTTTGCAAGTTCGAGACCAGCCTGGGCTACAAAGTGAGCCCAAAACCAGCCTGAACTGCCTAGCGAGACCCAGTCTCAAAAAGACAGAAAACAAAAAACCTAAGTCTGAGAGCTCTCCCCCCTCCCCCAAAATAATCGCTACCCTTTGAAATTCCATTTATTATTCTTATATAGTACTTCCTTCCACTCCTGCTTTCAAAAACAATCTTCTATCATGGTCATTTTTATACATTATTTATCTTAGAATGTTAGCTGTACTGGACAGAGACTTTGGTGCACTGTTAGTGCTTTTGGTTCAGTGCTTTTGGTACAGTGCTTTTGGTTCAGTTAATATTTATATGTAACTCATTTTTTACTTTATAACAGTGTTGGAGAAAAAGTGATATTTTCTTTTGTGTGTATAGTGCTGGGGCTCAAACCTAGAATCTCAACCACTGTGCTGCATCTCCAGCACAAAAGGAGTATTTCCCAAATAGGAGCTGTACTTGATTTTAGAACAGGAACTCAGTTTAATGGGACTGACCATGGACTATAATGAAAAGATCTGAGACAGAATCCTTCAGAGCTAGTTCTACCTACCCCTACCTTTCTGTATCTGTGCCCTTAAATAAATCACTTGACTTCCTAAGTTTATTTGGTTTTTTGTTTTGTTTTGTTTCTACTTGCTTTTCAATACAGGGAATTGAGACCAGGGCCTTTGTCCTGAGTTACAGTATCACTCCACTACCATCACACATTTATTTTGTATTTTGTGGCAGGGTCTCACTAAGTCACTAAATTACCCAAGCAGGGCTTAAATCCTATCTAAGTGCTGGGATTTATAAGCATGCACCACTGTGCCTGACTGCTTTTTAGTTTTTTTAGAATGTTGCATAATATTAGTAGATTCAAACTTCTACAGCAGTGTTGCTTTTTTTTTTTTTAGGATGTTTCACATTTAACATACTGACATATAACTCTCATGTCAGCCTCAGAATTTAATTTCCTTTTATTTTCAGTCAGTAAAGCCCTGGTTCACCCGAACAACTAAATAAAAACTGATTTGGTCTCATAAAGTTCTCTACCCAAAAGCTAAATGTGAAAGTTATAGTGTGATAGCTTATATTTTCACTGAACATTGTTTATTTACTGTGTAAAGATTAGAGGATAGATTGAGTAGGTACATCTGAGCTTCCTATGGCATTTAATGTATTACTGTACTCATTTGTGCAGTTTTATGTGAGTGAATATGCATGTGTCCATATTAAAAGATACTGCTGAGCTGTGGTTTTCCTAATCAGTAACACATCTGCAGAAGGTTGCCTAAATTTCATGAAATGCAAGAGAGGCTTCATCCCAGTGCCTTCACAATCGGTTTAATTTAGCATAAGCTAACAGTTCATCTCGTGATGATGATTCTTTTTTTGGGGCGGGGGGTATCGGGAATTGAACTCAGAACCTTGTACTTGCCAGGCAGGCACTTCACCGCAGAGCTACATCCCCAGCCCTCTCATAATGATTCTTATGTTTGAAATTTAACATTATGGAACTTTCTGTTACAATTCTTTAAAATACATATATACTTTACACAGTAATCTGAATCATGTTTATGAAACTTTATTTTGGTCCCTTGAGTTCTTTGGAGCCAGTTTTATAATTCATGTGACAAGATCCTAGTTAGAAATCTTTAACATATAATTTCAGTTTTTCTCTGCTCTGAGGTGTAAATGTCAGAGGGCATTGCATTATATATTTGGTGTTTCATAGAATTACTCAAAGCATAGTATTATAATTAAGCAGTTTACACAATTTAACGAAACAAAATGCTACCCAAATTAATTCTGGTGCTGAGAAAACCTCTTAAGAGAAAAGGAAACAGAAAGCACTAACAATACCAAAGGGGTCTGAGGTGACTGTGGCTGCACCACTAGCTACAGTCTGGTTACAGATTCTGGAAGTTCATTTACTCCTATCTTTACCCCTGCTCCCACTTCATTTTTGCCAGGAATTCAAGGATAAAGAATAAGTCTTCCAAAATAAAAGCCTTCCTTCTGTCATTTCTCTTAGAGATATTTTGGCTTCATAATGTGCTGTGTAAGTGAAGTCATTTCATTATTTATGATGTAACCTTTACTTCTTAGTACTTTTGAAGCTAGAAATGCAACTTGGTGCTGTTAGGTCTACGTTTGCTACCTCTTATATGACTTCCCTCTTTTCTTTTTCTTGGGCATAGAATTGGCAACTTTGTCTTACCTTTAACCTTAGGAAATTCAGACAGGAAGTACTTCATGAAAAAAATGAATGAACAGTGTTTGACAGGGTTGACAGGCTTATAATGGAGGAACCGAATGAGATGAAGATACTAAGAAGAGTATGGTAGGTGAGCTCTGTTACCTTGCATGTTTGTTAAAACCTGACTTGGTTATGAAGAACAGATTAGATCAAGAGGAAGCAAAAGGATTATCAGTGAAAGTCTTTGCATCTGATGAGTGAGTCATAGCTTTTTCCAATTTCAGATTTTGCCCTGGTCCATTTACTTGGAATGTAAATGATGTGGCACTTTTATTATAGTTCTTAAAAATAACATGCTTCCCCAATGTATTATATTTTAAATTGCTTTTAGAAATTGTTTACTAGCCGGGCGTGGTGGCGCACGCCTTTAATCCCAGCACTCGGGAGGCTGAGGTAGGCGGAGCGTTGTGAGTTCGAGGCCTGCTTGGGCTACAACGCGAGCGCAAGGCCAGCCTGAGCTACATAGTGCGACCCTGCCTCAGAAAAACCAGGGCTGGAGGGCCGGGAGTTTGGCTCAGTGGCTTAAGCGCCTGCCCTGGCAGGCGCAAGGCTATGAGTTCAATCCCCGGTGCCGCAAAAAAAAAAAAAAAAAAAAAAAAAACCAGGGCTGGGAGTTTGGCTCAGTGCCTTAAGCACCTGCCCTGGCAGGCGCGAGGTTGTGAGTCCAATCCCCAGTGCCGCAAAAAAAAAAAAAGAAAAGAAAAGAAATTGTTTACTTATTTCTGTCTTTCCCTAGAACATTGTAAGTTCTGTGAGGGTAGGGACGTTATCTGATCTATTCTTTACTGTATCCCTCTAGTATCTGGTATAGTTTAGAGTATATTTACAATAAATAACTTTTGATTGAGTAACTGAAATAATAAATGGATAATTGTAACTGTTTTATCGTTTGGAGAATGAAAAGTTTACTAATTGGCTTTATTTCATTTGATTTTGGAAATTATTTTATTACTAACTGGTTTACGTTTACAATAAATTAACTCGGATAGATTCTTATTTGGCCATTTGACAAAAGATGGCAGTAACTTAATTTGCTTGGTAAGGTCTTCTTATTTATTTTGTGTTTAATTACAATCATAATGGTAATTTGACTTAATTTGGATATGAACAGTAAGGTAATTATATTTATAGCCCACCCAGCCCAGTGGAATTCAGCTGATTCAGTGCTTAGGTTGAGTGAAGTAGAAATACAAATTTTATATGCACCCAATACTGAGTGCTATCTAAATAAGAATGGTGAAACCACTTTTTAAGAATTACATGAATTTAGGAGTGTGTGTGTGCTTAAGTTTTGGCAGGTATATTAGGGGATGCTGGAGGAGAGCAAGAATCTGGGGATATGATCTGCTGGAACTGGTTTTTTAAAGGTACTTTGCTAAGGGCTAATTTCACTCTAGGAGCAGAACTATTCATCTTTTATCTTTTCATCTTAAATCATGTTTCTTCTATATTTGTCAGTTTTCCTATTCCTGGAACATAATATCTGTAACCCACAATTTAAAAGAGGGAAGATTAGCCAGGCATAGTGGCACTTGCCTGTAATCCCAACACTTAGGACACTGAGGCAGGAGGATTGTTGCAAGTTCGAGACCAGCCTGGTCATAGTGAGGCCCTGCCTCAAAAAGACAAAAAAAAAAAAAAAAAAAAAAAAAAAAAAAAAAAAAAAAAAAAAAAAAAAAAAAAAAAAAAAAAAAAAAAAAAAAAAAAAAAAATTGAGTATTTAGTTTGGCTTGTGGTTTCACAAGATTCAGTACATGGCTGGCAGGCTTCATGGAAGAAGGGCATGGCAGTGCAGGGCTGCTTAGTTCATGGTGGCTGGGAATTAGAGGTGGGGAATAGTTCCAAGGAGGGATTGGCAAGCACCACATACAGTACCCAGGACTACGTCTCCGTGACCTACATAGACGTACCCAGCAACATGCTTTACTAATCTAGATGTTTCTTTATCCTATAAAGTTGGAACATCAAGATGAATAGTCATACCTACATATCAAAATTATTTATAGCATTGTATTTTAGAGAGAAATACATTAGGTATGTAAATATAACTTTAAAATGTATAACATACAGTTTAAGCTTTGGAACATGCATAGTTTTTTATAACATGCTTTGTATCATGAGATACTTACTGATTTCATGATTTTTGTCCTATTTTTTACTTACTAAAATCTATGACTGTTTGAATAGCAAACATTCACTGAGTATACCTAACAACATACTTATATGTAAATAACACAGTGGTTTATAGTAATGGCTACATAATATTTGCTGAATTAGTGGATGTTATTGAAATCATGGCTTTGATTTGGTCAAGCTTTACAGATACAATTAAACCAATTATTTAGAAAGACCATGATTGTTAATGGTACATTTTAGTAGATTTTGTTCTTTTTTGGTGGTGGCAGGGTCTCTATGTAGTCCTGGTTGGCCTTCAATTTACTATGTAGCTCAGGCTGGGCTTCTGCTCATCATCTTTCTGCCTCCATTTTCTGCCTCCAATTGCAGGTGTGCACCACCATGCTAGGTTTATATTTTGGTTTTTAAAGAATCTTTCCATACATTTATTTGATTCTTTCAAAAATGACTTCCTTTGACTTTATGAAACACTGATGTTGATACTGCCATTTTATAGAGGTTGAAATTGAGGCACAGAGAAGTTTTGATCTGAATGAGGAATAAAAAGGGTAGCCCAACTGTAAGTTCTGTTTTTCATTGTCTAATTTGGTATTCTCACCACAGATGGTGAGGGGTTTTGGTTGACTTTTCTTTCCTTGCAGCAGAAGTGTGTTTTCCTCATTGCAGGAAACAGAGTTGAGTTGAAGTTAATAGAACATGTGTTTTAAGAGTTTTTTTTTTCTTTTTTGGTGGCGGGGTTGAGACAGGGTCTTGCTATGTAGTTCAGATTGGCCTGGCCTTGAACTCACTATGTGGTCCAGGCTGGCCTCAAGTTCACGGTGATCCTCCTGTCACAGCTTCCAAAGTAGGATGTGGGTTTTAGTACATGTGCTGCTGAATTGAGCACTAGAATGTGGTTTTAAAGACTTGTGCTTATATTTCAAAATGTAGATGACAGTGGTAAAACAATGAGGTGGTTTTTTAATCTTAGCAAATTTTATTGGATTTCACAAAATCAAAAATTTGAAGTAAAATCTTAGTATCTAACCAGATCAAATAGAAAAAAGGGGTAATCTTGTTCTGATTTCATTTGGGCTACTTCACTCAGTTATACTGTTTTCATCATTACCTCTGTCTCCTGTCTCAGGTGAATGTTTTCAGTTTAAAACCCCTTTTATTCAAAGTTGAGCAATTTAACTATGTGGGGAAACAAGTTTCCTTGAGGTCCTTAAGGTGTAAGAAAGACAGACTTTGATCTAAAGAAAGCATAATAAACTTTTTCTGGAACTATGTTCTTAAGTGATTGTCAGTGGAGTACTGGAAAATCTTACAAAATGGTGATTGTCCCAAGGGATAAGTTGTGGATTTCATGAAAGTGCTCTCTTGGCATTTTTTGTCTCAGCATCATGTAGACATTTGGAACCACTTCTGGCTTTATAACTGATAAAAGGAGCAGGATCCTACTTGCTTCCTAGAATATCACTTAAAAGTGAGAGAGTGGTAGACCTCCAGTGATCCTGTAATACATTGTACCACTATCTAGATTGTACTTTTTCTAGTAGTCCCCAATCAGTTCCTGGCTTAGACGGTTGTCCTGGAAATAATTTTAATTTTATGTTTATACAAAGCATTTGGGTGTTTCTAGTATTGTGCTGCCCAAGATGAAAAGACTGGAATACTGAACAAATCCTACTGTGAATCTGGTTTTTTGTACTCTGTGTTTGTGATAGTTGCATCATGGCATGAATAGTTGATTCCTTGAACTACTCAGTGTAGTTTATATGTCCTTTAAATTCTCATGATTTTGAAATGAAAAGTTGAGATATACCACTTCATATAATAAGTAGGACATAATGAAAAGAAACATGAGAAGAAAATGCTACCCAGTACTTGGAGTGAAAATTGAATATGATACTTAAGCTGTAACAAGAGCTCAGAAAGAGAAAAATTGCTTATCTGTTGCTGCATGAAATTAAGTTATCAGTCTTTGAAGCATGAGGATTGTTGCAGTCTGTAGTACATTGATTCTTTTTGTGTATGTTTTTGTTTTCTGCATACCAACACTACATGTACTGACTAGAACTTATGACATAACCTGCATAAGGTGAGCAGATGACTTTTGAAAGTACCTTTTTTCTATAATGTATGACCTTTTAGGCATTCTAAAAAAGGAACAATAAATGGGGACATAATGGTAAAAGTATGAATTCTAATTACACTTCAGTGGTAAAAGTATGAATTCTAAAAGTACTAGGTTTAGGAAGTATCAAGGAAGAAAGGCAGATTTTATATAAAACATTGAGATTAGAGGAAATGAGGATGGTGAAAAAAATTCAGTGTCCACTGAGAAATAGTTCTGATTTAATAAGTCAAAAGTATGAAACATAGTTCCAATTTATTTTTGTAGTAAAATCTCAGAAAAATATTGTAACATTTTAATGAAGGAAATATTAATGATGTCTTTGCATTTACTTTTCATGTGCTCTAAAAGCTTATTCCAACATTGTTAAACTAAATCAATACCCAGTCAGAAGTTTAGATTGCAGCACTTGTATGATTACTTTTGCCTTCTAGGTAATAAAAGATAATTGAAAATATATATATATACACACACGTATATATGAATATGTACACTATGTATATACATATATGAATATATATTCATACATATGTATGTATGTATGTGTGAATATATGTATGTATCCATATTAATATATGTATATACATATGAATGCATATATGAATATGTGTGTGTGTGTGTATATGGTGTAGTTTGTGAGTATAATTCATTCTAGAAACATGCTTGTAATCCAAAGCATTCATATATCAAAGCATCCCCAAACTAGACATGGTGGCTTGAAAATCCCAGCACTCAGGAGGCTGAGGCAGGAGGATCACCATAAGTTTGTGAGTTTGAGGCCAGCCTGGGGTACATAGTGAGTTTAAGGCCAGTCTGAACTACGTAGTGAGACCCTATCTTGGAACAAAACAAAACAAAAAAAAACTATTTGATGACAATTGCCTTTGCCTCACTGTTGAGAATTTCATGAAAATGTGACATTGCATTGTCATTAAACTTTCTTTGCTTTCACTGCTACAGCCTTATTTGTGTGACAGTTTTCTACAAAATTTTGCGTTGTTTCCTGCTTTTTTTTTTGTACCAGGAATCAAACTCAGGACCTTATACTTGCCAGGCTGGTACTTTTGCCACTGAGCTACATCCCCTGCCCATGCTTCCCACATTTTGTGCATCTATCTAATCTCATTTAAAGTGAAGAATTTCTCACATTTTCTCTTCCTCCTTTTCAGATGAGATCTCCATAACCTCTTGGTTTTGGGAGACAATCACCCATAATCCTGCAGAGACAGAGACAGAAAGAGACAAATAGAGGAGAGAGGGAAGAGGGAAATGAACTGTTGGTAGAACTGTGATCATAGGATGTTCGGCATCACTTACTACTTGTATTGTTATATATCACTTGTTTATCAAGTTAAGAAATGTTTGCTTATCTTGTGGAACAAGTTACTTTCAATCCAAGGCTTTACTCTACATATAATATATATACTGAGTATAGCATTTACACTATATGCATTTATACTATACATATATATGTACGTATACACACAGTGAGCTTGTATTACATATAGATAATCTGCAGTGATTTTCCTTTCTCTGTTATCTGAGAATTTAAAGACATTTATTCATTCATTCATTCATTCTGCTGTTCTGGGAATTGAACCCAGGGACTTGTGCTTGTTAGGCAAGTGCTGTACCGTTGAGCTACATTCCCAGTCCCATTTGCAGCTTTTAGAATCTTTCTAAAAAAAAGGAAAATGTCCCTTAAAAAAGACACATTTAAGGAAAAGTCACCTTTGGGTTCCTCTTTTCAGATGTATATGCTGTGAATGAGTCTGCACATGTGTATGAGAAAGAGAAAAAATTGAGATTAAATATTCAGAGAAATACAATGTGTTTGTTGAGATCATAGAAGCTATGGCTTCCAGAATTTTACTGTAGTGCTCCAGTTATGGAAATGTTTTAGTAGGAATGTCATTATTAGCTTTTTGTTGTGGGAGAAATTGAAAGGTTTTTTTTGTTTTGTTTTGTTTTTTTGTTTTTTTTGGGTTTTTTTGCGGCACCAGGGATTGAACTCACAACCTCGCGCCTGTCAGGCGCTTAAGTTACTAAGCCAAACTCCTGGCCCTGGTTTTTTGAGGCAGGGTTGCACTGTGTAGCTCAGGCTGGCCTTGTGCTCAAGTTGTAGCCCAAGCCGGCCTCCAACTCACACACGCTCCTCCTGCCTCAGCCTCCGAGTGCTGGGATTAAAGGTGTGCGCCACCACGCCCGGCTTGAGAGTATGTTTTCTAAAATCTACCTTTCTGACTGTTTTAGAAGTTGGGCATTAAGAGTTGATGTTGACATGACAATTATATGAGAGAGCCACATCCCAGGACTTAGGATGAGGAAATGCAGAGTCAACCAGAGCAAAAAAAATGTCCAACTAATAATAACTTAAAACTTTTATGTGGGAAGTTTACAAGAAGATAGTATTTCTAATTGATAGTACTTCCTTCTAAATACTGCAGTTTAGAATTTTGTAATAGTGATAGCAACAGATGCAGTTTAGGCAGATCGTGACATCCAAGATATGTAACACTAACTTTTTAGTGGTTTGATCACTTAAATACTGTTTTCATTTTAACTTTGTGAAGAGAGCAGGAAAGAGAATTTGACATTAGAGTCACAGTTCTGCTTTATATATTTTGTGGTAAAATCTTGAACAAGCCAAAATACCAATATATTCTATTGTTGAAGATACTCTTAATTTTATCCATTCTTAGTATATGTGCTGCCGAAGCGAGCACAATTTTACCCATTCTTAAAAGCAAGTGGGATTTGTCTGCACTTAGAAATCCATTCATTAAAGGATTGGTAAATGAATGCAATATCAAGTCAGATGTATTTACTTACTTTATTAAAGCTTTTAATGAACAGTAGAATTCCTCTAACATAGGAAAAAATTCATATTCAAGAGATTTGAGGAATGCTCGTGTCTTGCTTAGGAAACAGGATTTTCCTTGGTAGTAGGCTTAGGATAGGTACATGCTTTTGGCGTTTGATACGGGCTGCTAGGAAAAATAATTTGTTAAATCAATTCTGATTTGCTGTGCTATGCTAAGTACTGGTTTACTTTTGAAACCTAACGAACCTCTGAAACCTTATAGAAGGGTTGATAATACAGGCTCACTTTGGGAGAGTGGCAAAAACCCAGGTCCATGTTGAACATTGATTTAAGTAACTCATAGCCATGATGCTGAATCATTTTACAGTTAATAATATGAAGCTTGGAGTCAGTCTGAGTTTGAATTCCTGCTGTACCACTTAGCTGTATAGTATTTGATAATTATTTAATGGACTTTTATGTATTTTTTACGTGCCAGCCAGTATTGTTTGAGAAATACTACTTCATTAAATACTTGTAACAAGCCTGTGAAATATTACTATTCTCTTTATGTTCCTCCTTACCCCTACTAACATACTTTACCTCTTTTATCTCCAAAATCAGTCATACTTCAATACTAATAAAAATACTAATTTTCTTATTTTAAAATGTAAGATTATTGTGGGGAATTCAGTGGGACAGTAATGGCACTCTGCACAGTAAGTATTTGCTGTTACATATTATTTTTTTCTGAGAAAACAACATTTTGTGGCAAGCCACCACCTGCTTTACCCATGATATAACAATTACAGCAGTAGCTGGATGTGGTGGTGTACAACTGTGATCCCACACTCAGGGAGCTGAGGCAGGAGGATTGCCATGAGTTTGAGGCCAGCCTGGACTACATAGGAAGATATTTGTCAACAAAACAAAACAAAAAACAAAAAGAATTGGAGCAGTAGGGAACATTCCCGTCAAGGTACAAATACTTTCCAGTTATTTCTTCTTGGTTATTCCTGAAGAATATTGAGTTGTTCAAAGAAAACCTCAAAAAAGTCTAGTTTTCTACAGACTGTCAGCACCCTTACAGTACAGTGTCCTGGGATTTTAGAGTTGTGATAGTTGGGTGAATGTCATTACTCTTCCAAGTCTTAATTTATGTCACAAGTCATATTTCCCTTTAACTTTAGTAATGACTGGAAGCTAGGTGTGGTGGTACGTATTTTAATCCTACCACTCTCAGAAGTTAAGGCAAGAGAATTCCAAGTTTGAGCCCAGCCTGGACAATTTAGTGACTTAAGAACTTGTCTCAAAATTTAAAAAAATAAAGGGATAGGGTTATACCAAAGGCCCTGGGTTCACACCCCAGTACCACACCCAGAAATAGTAATAACTGGAAGTAGCAGAGGAAGATAGTAGAATAGGTCTTTCCAGCAATTATCCCCACACACAGACAGGAGTTTGAACCATTATCCATGCATAAAAATACCTTTGTAAGGCCTAAAGAAACCAGGTAAGAGATCATAGTTGTAGCTTTCTGAAAAAAACTCATTGAGGAGGGTGGGAAGGCATCTCTCCTGCTCTGAACCCAAGCTGCATAATGGAGAGAAACCATACATTTATGAGAAAGAGAAGGAAGTAGCACAGGACCTTGCCCTGGATCCAAAACTTGGCCTGCCACAGTAAAATGCAGCACTGGCGGATCCCCATAATCTTACACTCCAGTATGTGTGTACATTCTGCGGATCCAGCATCAGCCATGACCATACATCCCTAGGTTTAAGGTTTGAGTGGCAGACTTAATCTCTGGTCTGTACCATCACTGGGCCAAGCTCAGCAGCCCCAGCCCTTGGAAAGCTGAGTATTAGGCTGGCAGCTCTTGATGTGATCATAGTAGACAGCCTGCCTTGCATCTTTGTGACCTAATTGTTGAGGGACTTTACAGACAAAACCAGTTTGAGAAGGTCGAAATAAGTACCTATACCTACCTATTCAAATAACACAAGGATCAAGGACAATCAGGGAAACATGGTATCACCAAAGTAACAAAATTAAGTGCCCATGATAGACCTTAAATAATTGGAAAATTTGTGCCGCCTACAAGTTGAAAGTGATGGTATCAAGTAAGATCAGCAAAGCTCAAGAATAAATATAGAGGACAAATTAAGTGAAATCAGCAGAACAATGTGACCGAAATGAAAAAAAAATTTTTAAAGGGTCTCACTCTCAGGCTGGTGACCTTTAACTCACTATGTAACCCAGGCTGACCTCAAATTTATGGCAGTCCACCTACCTCAGCCTCCCAAGTGCTGAGATTACAGGCATGTGCCACTATGCCTGACCAAAATGAGAGATTTAATAACAAAATTTCAAAAGTGAAAAATATAATAAAATTAAAAATGCACTAGAGAACATCAGCAGAACCGAGCAAATGGAAGAATTTGTGATCTCCAAAACAAAGTAATTTGAGACTATACAGCCAGAGGAGGAAAAATGGGGTGGGGGGCGGTGAAGAAAGCTTATAGGATTTATGGGACAGCATGAAGAGTGCAAGTATCTGCATCATAAGAGTTCAAGAAGAGATACAGGAGTACACCTTAAAGATACAGTAGCAGAAAACTTTCTGAACTTGGAGAAAGATGGAAATATCCATATACAGGAAGAAGGTGCATAATCTCCAATCATATTCAGTCCAAACAGGATTATCTCAAAACACACGCAGACTCTAAAAAAATCAATGATAAAGAGGGTCTGAAAAGCTAAAAGAGAAAAGAAGCAAGTGATGGATGAATGAATTTCAAGATGGCTACCATCAAACTTCTCAGCGGAAAACTTTCAGGCCAGGTGAAGTAAAATAGTATATTTGAAGGGCTGAATAGAAAAAAAAAATGCCAAAGAAGAGCAAAGTTGTTCCTCTGAAATGGAGATAATTTTCTAGACAAAAACCAAGAAAGTGTGGTATCACCAGACCTGTCTTACTGGAAATGCTACAAAGCAGTGATGTCAAGTCCCAGACAGCAACCCAAAACCTATTTATTTATTGCAAAGTGCCAACATTGCAATTAAATATTAAAACTCTACAGTAGCATCTTTTGTCTTACACAACATGCATACTGTTTGTTTACCACCACTACAATAAGAGTTCTTAAACTGAAAGAGGACATTAATGACTAAAAAGAAAGCATAGCAATATAAAACTCATTGGTAGCAGTAAGTACACAAGCTGGGCATGATAGTGCACACCTGTAATCCCAGCATTCAGGAGGCTGAGGCAGAAGGATTGCCATGAGTTCGAGGCCAGCCTGGGCTAGATAGTGAGTTCACAGCCAGCCTGAACTAACCAGCAAGCCTGTTATCTCACAAAGCAAAAAAAAAAAAAAAAAAAAAAAAAAAAAAAAAAAAAAAAAAAAAAAAAAAAAAAAAAAAAAAAAAAAAAAAAAAAAAAAAAAAAAAAAAAAAAAAAAAAAAAAAAAAAAAAAAAAAAAAAAAAAAAAAAAAAAAAAAAAAA
>RJWM01001189.1:0-97173 GCA_004363535.1 Dasyprocta punctata
TTCTTCTGGTTGTTTCCCCATGTCCTATACTAGCAGATGTGATCAAGGGTGATAGGCTTGTATTGTTACATACAGATGATTACATTTGGTCTTCTTTCTAACAATCCAGATCTCTTCTAGTACTAGATTTTCACCAGTCCACCTTATGAATGAATGGCACAAATCCATTATGACTGGTGCAATAAAATTTGTAACTCTAGATTTCTTATTTTGACTCAGAAATTCTTACATGTGATACAGAAACACTGCTCAGCCATGAGATACCCTCCACAGAACTAGGGCTCCACGCAAATCATGGATGGTAATGATAGCTATTACTACAAGAATTCTGTGTTCACTCCCAAAAACTATATTGTAACACAAGTGAGTAAATAAGCGTGGTAAGGGTATCCACTCTGAATTACAGGTAAAGTAGTCATTTCTGAACAATGACACCTTATTATTATTAATAAATTGCTTGTAACATACATCTCAGTTGATCAAGATAAATTACTGATCTACAATAGTACTGTTTAAGCAACTGATATATTCAGTAAATCTAGTGTCCTGCCAGAAGATTTAAAATTATTTTATGATTTATAAAATTTTGCTAATCTTTTTAGGAATAACATGCTGCATTCATTAGACCATAATATTGAGACTTAAAAGACATGAGCCTGGTTCTGTGTTATAAAATATATTAGTTATATAACGTTGACCAACATGCTTAAAAATGCTGGGCCTTAGTTTGATCATGTGTACTAGCGTCTTGAGTGCACGGCACAGTATTCCACAGCTGAGTTTTTATTTTGATAACAATAGTATCAGTGTTTAGTACTTGTCTTGTTTCATTTTGCCCTGATCTCTTTAATTTTCTTTCCTAAAAAGAGCTCAACTCATGGTACTTTTCCTTTTTTCTAATTCATCATGAGCGTCTGTGGTGAACTGAGAATTATGCAGTTGGGTAGTTAGGACACAGTACACAGTCAGGGGACTGCTGAATTATCTGGAGAATTTCATCGTGCTAAGTTACTCATTATTTCAAGAGAATTTTCTTTTTTTCTCATCTCCTGGGTGCAGTGAGAAAGAAGAACTAGACCGATTATGATTTCTAAAGAGAAATAGAAAAGGGAAGAGGATGGGGGGAACATAGGACAAATTAAGCATCTTTAGACAGTGTAAGAAACCTGCCCCCTAAGGAGAAGCCGTGGATAGCATATGTTTGTGATTCGCAGGGTCCGTGCTGCTGTGATAGAGAAGGGGACCAACTGCACCTGGGGGCCCACGGGGAGCTCAGTCCTGGGAGCTGAAGCCCCTGCACACTGCTGCTCCTGTTTCCAGGGGTGCCTACTGCAAAGTCGTCCAGTATCGAAGAAGGCTTTGGAGGTTCCGAACATCATGTGGACGCGAGATTGTTCATTGACTGCATAGCTGTTTATTTAGCTCCTACTATGTGTCGGGAATAACAATAAACAGAGTACAAAATTTCATGCCCCTGTGAGACTTACATAACAGAGAATAAACCTTTACTGTGAATTAAGATATTGTCACTCAGTGGATTTTTATTTCTTCTTCTCTCATCCTTCGATGGATGTTTGGGTCTTCTCATTGTACTTCTACTGCCGTATTAGAGGCATCTCGGGGTAGATACTGCTCACTTCTTGATATGTGGATGTATGGTTTTAGGAACAGCACAAACTCAGAGTGTAAAAAAGGAGATGGGTCTTTCAAACACTCATATTCACCTTCCTTCCTCTCAGTTTATGTGATTTATGTTCTGCCAGGCAAGGGTGGAGGGAGGGGAGCTCTTTCTTCCTGGAATTAGCCTGCACGTAAAGTCTTGTTTTCTACTGCATCTTGCTGACAATTCTCTAGTGTGGACAGTCTGCACATAGCACTGATGGTTCTGTGTACCCAGAGTCTGTTCATTCAGACCTGTTGGGATTTGAAATGAGGACATCCTGCTCTGAGAATAATCTGTCATAAAACTCAAATATCAGCCTATCCAACCTCCCTCAGAGCAGGGTACTCTACCAAGTTTGGACTCAGGTGTTTTGGCTAATAGAAGACAAAATATTTTTTGCTTCATATGGTAAATCACAAGCTTTATTTATTTGAATATTAAAGCAGTTCAAATAGCGTAGCACAGTCTTGTAGATATTTCCCATGTCTATTTCTCCTTTTATTTTTCTCATATTAGAATCTACAAATTATAACTGGCTGCATTGCTATTTGATATCAAGACAACATTTTCATTTTCTCTTGCAGTTAGAATCGTCAGGTGACCAAGTCTGGACAAAAGGGAACTGATATGAACGTCTTCCAAACAGTTCCTCAAAGAGAGGCCTTGCAGTTTTATTCCTCTTTGGCTCATTCTTATTCTGGGTTGAGGACCCATGGGCATGTTGGCCAGACAGATTCAACTGAAAGTGGACCATGCCCAGTGGGCAGGGAAGTGGCATTGAAGACAGGTTTGGGTTCTGTCCCTCTGGGAATCTGCCGTACCAGCTCTGAACCTTGACTTTTTAAAAGTGTATTGACCTTTACAGGTTCTGGCTTTAATCACTGATCTTTATACTATCAAGTATAGTGATCGATGACCAAGCTAATAAACATGAAATGTTAGATTACCAGTAACTTTCTTTGATCTGTTCTGGCAATAAACTAAGTGAATGAATGTGTGTGTGTGTGTGTGTGTGTGTGTGTGTGTGTGACAACCTCATTGTCTGAATGGGGAATATTTTAGCAATGAATAGTGAGTATACTTTGAAAGATTTTTCATTCGTGTTTGGGGAAAACGTGTTTTAAAACTGATTTTATAAGGAAACATCTTATTGAACATGAAATTCATAAGACTTTATAAATTGGCTTTCTGTCGTCAATAATAACTTTCTTATAACCCAAGATGATTGAAAGTTAAACCAAAACACAGAAGTTCTGAAAACTGCACTAAGTACAATGATTGCATTGTGGATTATCTCAAAACTGAATTTCCTGAATTCAGACATTTCTTTTCTCAGCAATAATAATACAACCATGCTTCCATTTGGTTGCCAAATTTGTTTACCAAAACGTTGTTTGTGAACAAACAGGAAAAATTAAACCCCTCAATATTAACTAAATAATATCTTGAAGATTTTAAAGCAGTTTGGCTAGCGTTTTTTTCTGCTTAGAAGTGATGTTGCTGTGAAATGTGAGGATAACACTTCATGTGTTACTATTTGTTGTGAAGTGATTTAATAAATGTTTAAACAAGTCATCACCACGCTGACAGCATTTCTTATCATGGAGTCGCAATTTTGATATCGATTGTCATGCTAGGCCTCCCACCACCCTCTCTGCCCAGCAAATGCAGGAACACCCAGCATGACCCTCAGAAGGCATGAACAGACCATGCTGGCTCGCATTCTTATATGTTAAAGAAGGAAAGACAATTGCCCCCCTTTCCACACTGTGGTTGTAGCTTGGAAGGAAGCTATAACCACAGTGTTTACTTTATACTCAATGTCTAGGAGAGTTCCAGACTAGTGTCTTTGGAGGAGACCATTTTTACCTATGTAAAACGAACCCCAAGATAAATGTCAATGGGGGAAGCTCTTTCTCAATTTGTCTAATAGGTTATGTATTTAGGACCAAAGTGCAAGTATGACAGCCTTCTGGACCTCATCATAGAAGTCTCATTCTCACCAACATGAAAAAATAGGGTTACATAAAATCTGTGCTACGGACTGTGTGTCTGTGTTCCCTCCCTTTAAGACACTGAAGTCCTGACCTCTGAGGTGGTGGTATCGGGAGATGGTACACTTCTGAGAGGTAATTAAGTCAGCAGGATGGAGCCTTCATGAATGGTCATCATGCTCTATGAAAGAGATCTTCTCTACCCTGTGAGAACACAGAAAGGAGGCACCATCCCTGGTTTAAGAAAAAGGACCCTCACCGAAGCTGCCGATGTCTTTATTTTGTACTTTCAAGACTCTTGAACTTCAAGAAATACATTATCTTCTTTATAAACAAGCTGGTATAAGATAATAGTGTTATGACAACCTGAATAGATTAAAAGAATTGACGGCATTCATGTATTTAATAATAATGAACAACTATGATGTTCCTGATATATAATGACCCCTAAAGTGCTATTTCTGTCCCTTAAGTGTTACAGTCAAGTGTTTCTAGCTTCCTGTAACATTTGTCTGAAGAGGGCTCCCCCATTCCTCTGTGACTGTCTGGCCACTCTCTTCCTGATGAGTTTCATCAATAAGGAAAGGTATGACCTGAGTCTGGTGTAGTATCTTTGGTCTATGGAACCTTAGATGCATTCCCCAATTTATTTATGTGATCTTGAAGGTCACAAATTCATTATCACTATTTACTTTTAACGGAATCATGTTAAAATTTGATATTGAACATCTTTGCAAAGATCTGTAAGAATGCAGCACTGCAAAGGAGGGGAAGTATCCAAGTTCTTTTGGTCCATGAGGGTCATTAAATTCCAGTAAGGGCTTGATTTAAACCACTGGTTCCTGACTTCTCTCTGTATTGGATATATTGAACCAGAAGGGCAAGGGAACAAGAGGAAATTATCTTTTGTTTGAATGATAAAAGAGACAGACTACTTAGGCTGTGGTTAAATACTTTGTAGAGCCCATCAGTCAGAAGCACAAGCAATGAACAGGATCTCAGGAATGTTGCAGTTTCCGTGTGGATGCGTGGGCTGGGAGAATGTGTTGAATTATGTACACAAAAAGAACGGAGATTGGAGAAACTACAGGGGCTAAAAGTGAAACATTCATCCATTCTTTATTAGTAGTACTGAAAGAATGACCGCAGTTTCTGAAATTAAATATTTTCATTCTGCTTTAAAATTAGGGGCTTATATGTCAAATTGGTTATTATCAAATTAGTTTTTGCTATCTAACTGTACATAACTATAAAAATATACATAGAAGAAGCAACATTGGAGACATATGTGCCACTCATTTTCCTTTTGTTGAGCTAGTGAAAATATCAAGAAATCAACTCAGTTTTCAGAGAGATTTCACCTATCTTTGTCTTCTAAGGCCCATGGAGACTTAAGGTTATATTAACAAATGAATTTTTTTCAAATTTCCCCTTATTTTCTCTGTGCATAAATTTAGTTAGTGTTTGATTTATTTATGAAATATAAATATTTTCCTGTCAAATTGCTGCTTTGGATATTGTAATTGCCTTTTATTATGTCATCTTCTTACATGAGTCTTTTTATTGAATTTATTTTTAATTGATGCCTAAGAACACTAGAATTGTACAAGGGATACCATGCAATGTTCAAAACATATATATACTGCATGTTGTTTTTCCATTTTTATAGTGAGAACTTTCCAAATCTTTCTTCTAGCTTTTTAAAAATATGAAGTACATTATTGCTATCTACTGTCGTGCTATGTGAAATGGCACACTGGAACTTCTTCTATTTAACTGTAACATGAACCCACTGAATAACCTTCCATTTTTTTTCTTCTTTTTTCCCTGCTTTCTCATTACCACCTTTCTATTCTCAACTTCTATAGAATCGATGTTATCAATGTTATATACTTCACACGTGTGTAAGGTCATACAGCACTCTACTTGTCTTTCTGTGCCTAAGTATTTCTCCTAATAGAGTGATCTCCAGTTCTATCCATATTATTGTAAAAGACAGAGTTTCATTCTTTTATATAGCTGAATAGTGCACCACTGAATATATGCACCATATTTTCTTTATATGGTTGTCAACTGATGGACCCCGAGGTTATTTCCAGGTTTTTATAATTGTGAATAGTGCTGCAACAAAAATGGGAGGGTAGATGTTTCTTTGGCATAATGATTTCATCTCCTTCAGATAGGTAAGATCTCTGGATGTGTTAGTTACTTTCTTACTACTGGGACAAAATACCTGACACCCACAATTTGAAAAAAGAAAGGTTTATTTTATCTCACCATTTGTAGAGATTTCAGTTCAAGTTCAAGTGGCTCCAGGACAAAGTAGCATGGCAGAGGAGCATGGCAGAGAAGGAAGAGAAGCAGTGTAGGCGAGAAGTAGTGAGATTGCTTTCTAGTTTCCTGTTTTAGTCCCATATAAACTACAAGTTTATTGTTTGATGTCGCCCACACCTAGGGTGGGTATTCCCTGTTCAGTAAGTCCATCGTCCACACTGAGAACTGTGCTAAACCAATCAGTAGACTAATCCAGTATCACACACCCGTAATCCAGTCATTCCCCCAAACCCCACCTATGACCACATGGGGGTTGGGGAGGCATCTGGATATAAGCCATAACCCTGCATCGCATGGCAATTTTGTATGTTAACTTTTTAGGAACTTGTATACTGTTTTCCCTAATGGTGATAGTAATTCACATTTTTACCAATAGCATGCAAGTGTTCCTTTTCTCCTCGCTTTGCCTGCGTTTAGTGTTGAGCAATTGTTCACGTACCTGCTAGCATTTGTATGTCTGCTTTTGAAGAATATCAGTGTAGATCTACTGCTCAGTTTTTATTGGGCCTTCTTTGTTATCAAGTTTAAGTCTTTACATATCCTGGATGTCAATGCCTTGTCAGCTATATAGTTTGCAAATATTTTCTCTCATGCTGTAGATCATCTCCACAGGAATTCTTCCCTTTGCTTTGCAGAAGGTTTTAGTTTGAAGCTATCCCATTTGTATATATATTTTTTTGCATCTTGTGTGTTTTGGTCATTGAATCCTAATGCTTTGAATATTTCAATGTCCCAAATATTTCCATTATAATATCTTCTAGTAGTTTTATAGTGTCAAGTCATATATATATATATATATATATATATATATATATATATATATATTTAATTGATTTTGAATTGATTTTTGTAGCTGGGAAGACATGGGGTCCTAGTTTTGTTCTGCTACTTATGGATGCCCAATTTGCCCAGTAGCATTTGCTGAAGATTATTCTTTCTCCAATGTGTGTTCTTAGCATCTTTGTCAAAAGTCTGTGGTCTGCAGATGTGTGAGTTCACTTCTAAGTTGCCTATTCTGTCCCACTGCTCTCTGTGTCTTCGTTTATGTCAATACCATGCTGTGTTGATTGGAACAGAGTTGAAGTGTACTTTGAAGTAAAGTAGTGTAATGCTTCCTGACTTGCTCTTTTTGCTCAAAAAGGCTTTGGTTCCTGAAACTTCTTTGGATTCCGTCTAACTTTTAGGATCATGTCTTGCTATTTTTTGTAAAGTATAGATGAGTGAAGTATGGTACTTAAGATCAATTATAAAGAGGCTATGTTTTCATGGTACCTAGCAAGCACGTTTGAATTCTTAAAAATTTTGATAATGAGGATGGCTCTCCATGTACTTTGTTTATAAGATCAAATTCACCTTTCAAGTTGTATGGGGTGGCCTTTCTTGTAACTCCTTGTACTCTTTAGCTCAGTTACTACAGTATACGCTGAGGACACAGTCCTGTAATGTGATGATTATGTGAAATAATAGTTGAATACCTGACCTGGGAAGTGTCCAATAAGAATCATCTCATCCCTTTCCCCCTCTTATTCACAAAACAGAATTGATTAAAATGACTTCTGACCTCTTCCTACATAACAGAAATTGAGATTGTAAACTCTTTTGACTTAATGTGGAAGACTGAACTATTTCCTACAATATTCAGAGCCTTTCTCTGCAGACCTGTCTCCCTGGGGGAGACTTAGGCACCTCTGCATGGCTCCCCTTAGTCACTGCCATGTGACTCGAGGTAGCAAATGAGATGTGTGTGGGAAAGAATGAGTCACTTCCTAGCAGTGATGTTTAGAGCTGGTGCATGATTCATAGTGTTCTCTTTTCCCTTTGCTGTAAGGACAAGCGATGCTTTATACCGAGACTTCAGAGAAAGCTGCTCAGATGGCATGAGCCCAGAGAAAATGCTATCTGGACGTGGGGCAGAGATAAAGTTGACCCTCAATGAATACAAGCAATAAAGGAGAGATAAATATTTGTTGTTGGAAACCACAGAGATGTTGTGGTCATTTTATGTTGCACAATTAACTCCCACAGGAATTGTGGGGGCATAAACCATGAAACATACTTGATCAGAGTCTATTTCAAGCCACTGTTCATCTTAGGCCTTCCCCAGTCATGGATGTAGGTCACAGCAGTCCCTGTTGCCTCTCAAACCTTGTCTAGCTTCCTCATCTAGTGCCCTGTCAAAAGTGCTCTAAGATATTGTAAGCTGTTTAAAGCAGTGTGTACTTTACATAATCCCTACAAAGACGGTGTGTACTAAAAGGGTGTTCAGGAAGGCTGAGTGGGTGTTCTCACATTCTGATTCATTACAAGTTAAGTGTCTGCAGCTCACGCCAATGGATACCACTGTGTGCTAACGTAAACAGGAAATCACCGAGTTGCACCTTAGAGGCCTACAACTCTGGGGAACAGGGAATGATGTTGTTCCAGAATCCTGTAAAATCATCCTGCTGTTGTATGCCAGCATCAAATGATGTTGCTTTAAGGGGGAAGATTTCTTTGTAGTTTTATATTCTCTGAATTGTTCCCTCAATGAATTACACTGCTTAACCTAAACCATATGGGCCATGACAGTACAACTCTTTTGAGAATGTAAATGAAATGTAATCAGATTCTGAGTTGTAGCCTTATAAGTAAAATACCCTACCCTATTTTAACTAAAAATACCAGTTTGATGCAAAGAGAGTCATTGGAAGTATTTTTTAGCCTGTGACATTCAGATGCTTGTAGAGTGTCATAAAGGTATTCATTGTTTTATAGACTTCCAATCACCATTTACCACAAAAGTTTAAAATATTATCTGTGACTTTTTTCCTGAGCTAGGGTTTCCTCCCTGCACCAACACGTCTTAAGTATTTCTCTGTGTCATTCATTAAATGTGAATGTATCAAAAGATACTCAGATATTTTTATGTTAGACTTTTGTGCAGTATTATTTTGCTGAATGGGTATATCTGATGTTCATTTCAGAGTCAGATGAATAATGTCTTAAACTGGTATATAGAAGAGTTATACTGCATTTCACTATTTCTTAACTCACTTATAGATAGAATTCTGATTCTATTAGGTACCATGATCACAATGCATCACCATTAGTGAAGAAAAATAGTTTGTATTCTAGGGCATGTAGGCAGCCCTCATCATTTGCAATCAAATGTCTTACACATTTTTTCCACTTGAAAAACTTAATTTAAGGAGGTAAGAGTGAAACACATAGTTGGAACTGGAAAGACCAATAAAATATGGTTGCATAAATGATACATTGGCATAGCCTAGTAAAGTCAGGTGTAGTGGTTTATAAAAATTGGAACTCAAAACAAATAAAGTTCTAATGGAGGAGCAATTTGAACAATGGAAACTAGAATATTCTTCGGGGTACTTTTTAAGAGAGAGATTCTCAAATAGAAGAGATATGAGTTGTTTGAATCTTTCCCTTGGTTTACTTGAAAGATAACATTTTGTGGTAGTCAATCTACTTCTTTGGCAATCTATACTGCTATGAATAGCTACGTTACATGGTAAATCTTAAATTCCGTTACAGATTAAAGGATGTTAAGCTTCAATTCATATGTTTATAATTGCTAAAACTATTTGATCTTAGTATTATGAATTCTGAGGTCATATTTAGTTATAGCAGGAAAATAGTAACATTGTGTGTGTGGGAGGGATGTATAGACATACTGAGGATAACAAACACACAGTATGTGTCATGTATGTGTTCTTATTGTCTTAGAATCCTTTATAATTGGGGAATTACATAAGTTTAGATATTTTTTTGCCTTCTTGTATTCTCAAAGTCATGTTACCAAGGGACTTCCTCTCTGTTCCATAATTATGACTTTCTTTAATATTAGTTAAATTTCATTTAGTTTACAACAAATTGGTTGGTCCCTATTTTGGAAGGATTTCAAGGGAGGCATACAAGAGTGTATAATTACCCAAGGATGTAGTAAAAAGAAGTCCTAACCAAAAAAATATGAAAAATCTTTTGACAATATTAATTTGCTTAGTATTTACTAGTGATGTGTATTTTGATCTTGGTGATGGAAGTTTGGGAAGTTTTTAAATGAAAAGAGGTCTTTAATGGTGTGCAAATTGGGAATTTAGATGTATGAGAAAATCTTCCTTCCAAAAAAAATATACTGATATAATTCCTATCCTAGTACCACCAACTTACTCCATGAGGTCAATAAAAGTTAACAAAAATTTGCCAACAGGTTTCTACTGTATTACTCTGGTGACCCCAGGAATCAATTCCTGTTGAAAGGATTCAGAGTATCAATAATTCTAGGGATATTTCGTTCTCACAGCATGCCTGTTTGCTACATTATAATTTCCTGTTTTCCTCAAAAGGAAGTTGAATTAGCCACTTATGACTTGTCTTATACTGCAGTTTTAAGATAATTTATTCATATATAAATGAATATTTTATTTAATAATTTTATTGAAGTATAATTTGCAGTATAGCACATAAAATATAAGTATACAAACCAGAGCTGAGACTCTGGCTTAATCTAGTCCATGTGCTTAGCATGGCTGAGGTCTCGAGTTTGGTCCATAGCATCAAAATGAACAAACAAATAAACAGGCACCAAAGAGGGTCAGTTTTCACTAAGTTAGTTCATGGGCTACCATACAGCCTAATAAGAAACATATTATCAGAACATAATGAGCCCCTACTCATCAGTTATCCTCTTTTCTCAGAAGTAACTAATAGTTTGACATCAAATTTCCAAGTTTTGCATTTCATGTAAATAGAAACCAACTGTGTCTGGCAACTTTTGAACAATTTCTTTTCATGAAACGCACCCACAACCTAGTATACAGAGTGTTCCTTTATTATTGCTCTATAAAATTCCATAAGTGACTGTTTTAATTTATTTGTCTATTTCTTATTATTGGCATTTGTGTTGTTTTCATCTTTGGCTATTACCAATAATGCTGGTATGAACTTCCTTAGAAATACTTTGTAGAGAACCAATTAGGAATTTATTTTAAACCTAGTAGTAGGATATGTGTGACACAGGATATGAATATGTTTAGTTTTAGCAGAAACTGCTAATATTTCTCAAAAACAGATGACTTGTACTTCCAAGAGGAAGCACATATCATATACTGCATGTGAATTACAGTTGCTCTATATCCTTATCAAAAGTGGAAGTGAGGTAGATTTTGTGGAGATGGGTAAGGGATTTGGGGAGAGGATAAGACAGGAAAGAAGGGAAGGGAAGGGAAAATAAAAATCTTTAAAATGCAGTACGTATATGCACCAAGTCTGTGAAATGAATGAAGTTGTTATGTATTGGAAACATTAGTAATATAAAAGAAACTAAGAAAACTACTAAAATATCTCATTGGTTTCTATTATCAATTATGTGTAGTAATAAAAATATTATAGATGAGTTAAGTAAGATATAGCACTAAAATTTTAAAAGGCAAAAAGAAAAAGATCATTATCAGTTCATGTAGCTTTAACTTTCTAGTGCTACATAATTGCATCTCATTGCAGTTTTATTTGTATTTCCTAGATGATTAATGAGAATGAGCACCCTTTCCTATTAGAGTATCATTTTACACTAAGTGTATACTGTACTTACCATTTTTGATTGACTTGTTTGTATTTTTATAATAATTTGTAAAATATTTCCTATAATTATATTTAAGTCCTTTGTCGTTAGGTATTTCAGATATCTTTACATGAATATGACTTACTTTTTCATTTTCTCAAGGGTGTATTTTGATTAAAAGAAGCTCTTAATTTTAATGCAGTTCAAACTTTGCATCTCTTTCTTTATAATTAAGGCATTTTGAGTCTTTTTCAAGAGTATGAATTATGCAAAATTCTTTTCAAAGTGCAAAGATATTCCATGGTAGTTTCTATATTTTTATCGATTATCTCCTTTTGTATTTAGACCCACTGTTTGGAAGTGAGTTTGATTCACAAAATACGATAGAGACCAATAATCATTTCCTCCTTGCATAGATATCTAATTGTACCCTCACTACTTATTGAAAATACTGTTCTTCCCTGACTGCTCTGGAGACCACTTCTGTCTTAACATACATGTTTATGTTTGCAAATCTGTTTATGGACACTATAATCTCTTCCTGGGGTCTGATTGTCTATGTTTGTATCAACACCACAGTATGTTAATTTCTGCACATTGGTATTTGCTAGTGTAATTTATACTGATGTCCTTGACTATCCTATGACCTCATGGTTCCTGGGGCAGCTTTATGGAGTCATAGAGCTATAAGTTATAAGTTATAATCTTTATTTAAAAAATTTTAATCTGACATAATTTTTCTTACCTGTGAAAGAGTACATTTCTGAGTCAAAACTTGTTTCCTGAGAATACTGTCAAAACATTCGTATTTGTAAATATTACTTGTAAGAACACTAATGCCACATTGAAACAGTTATGTGAACACTTCAAAAGAAAAATAATTAAAGGAATTTGAAAGGTCCTTAAATTTCAAAGGTCCCTAAATGTGTCAATGTATTTTTCATTCCAATGAGCTAAAAGTATCTATGGCACACTGTGTCTGAATTTTTAATCCTACTTGATGTATATTCTATGAAAGTACTGAAAATCCATAAATAGCATGCAGAATTTATTTGTCAGTTTAATAGGTATGTTATAACAACATCTCAAGTTTGTGACCAAAATTTCAACGAGCTATTTTGGGGGGATCAAAATGTTGCAGAGAAAAAAATAGTTCATTATGTTCCCACTAGCTGTTTGAGAAAGTTCAGCTTTCCTTGTGCATAGTTTCTCTGTATAACACTTGGTAGATTTGTAATGCTTTTACTGTCACCTCTAAATATCATTACACCTTAGAGAATCTGCAGAGTTATATAACACTGTGATTAAACAGAATCACACCACTTTCATAGCACAGACTCTGAGTTTTGCTGATGTAGAAAATGCGGAATCTCAAGATCTCCAGTTGTCTTACCTAAAGTTGATAGGAAGAAAAAAGGTGCACTAACAGCTGAAAAAAAATTAAGATGAGTTTCTCCCACAGTATAAATGAAAGAGAATGGACGAAAATAAATTAGGCTCCCCTAGTCTCATGTATAGTCCTTTTCAACCAATATTTTCTTTAGTTGTTGGCTTACTGCCATGGAGGAATCTGGAACTTGAATGCAAATTGATTATTAACAAAACTAGAGACTTAATTTGGAAATGAGTAAGATAATTAAGAAAGAACAAGAGTATTTCTAATCTTTGAGATTTTCTGTGGAGTGAAGTAAACCAGATTTGTAGATCATATGGCTGTAGATCATATGGTGCTGCAGCGAAAAAAAAAATACACAGTAGAAAAATTATTCTTTGTTTCAGGAATAAAAATGTTATGTTTTCCTAGCTGACATTTCTGTCACACTCCAGTTACTGAAGCAAACTCCCCTTTCTTCATTAGCAATGAATAGCATTCGCATTAAAGCTCAGCTATTTAAGAAGTGCAGCAGACATTACTTACACAGGTCAATTACAATTTTTAATAATTAAAAACAAGGAAGAAAAATGTTCATAGTCTCACATGACACCGTCTAATTTGGTGATTTTCACACATTTCAAAACTGAGAGTTGAGGCTGCGAGCAAACAGTTATACAGGCCTGGCTGACACATCCCAAGTGCCGGTGGCTGCTGCTGCAGGAGTCACAGAACCTTCATCCCAGAGCTGACACCCCACTCCAGAGAGCAAGCTTCCCTTCTTGTGTCTTGCAAACCTCGCCTGCCACCATCACGTCTGTGTTGTTTAATGCCTGGTCTTCTTTCACATTGCAGGATCAAAGAATAATGGATACATAATTATTTGCTTGCCTGGTTTATTTTTTTTTAAACTCTATTTTCAAATTGCTATTTTCTCTTCCTAAGCTGAATTTCCTTTCCATAGTCCTGTGCTAATTATGTGGGTCATCAGTTGCTCTAACAAGGCAGGCGGTGACAGGTTGCTCCTTGCTTAGGTGAAGTCTTCAAAAATATCCTTGAAGTATGCAGAAAAACAGCAAGTCAGAACTTCAATCTGAAGAGTATGAACTCATGGGGGATTGGCATCAACTGATATTTCTATTTGGAGCTGAACTACATTATTTTATTTTAAATTTTTTTCTCATGCGTGCATATATGTGTATGTATATTTGTATGTGTGTATTCTGCTGCCCATAATTCAATCAGTTAGTTCATCCGTCCCCTGTACCCAGTACTGTGGAAGTGAGGTGAAAACTGATTGTGTCCAGATGAGCCCACTTTTTATTCTGTCATTTGGATAGATCACCACAACTTGTTAGAGAAACTACTTCATGTTTAATTCCCTTGTTTTCAAGAAGTGTTCTTGCTACACACTTTTCAGTCCTTTACCCTAGTTTTGTTATTTTAGAAAGTTAGGTTTCTATGATTCTGTGGTAGCTTTCCTTGATAGCGCTGTTGTTTTGCAGTCTTCTGTCACTGGCTCTCTGTGGTTAGTGTTAATTACCTCAAAAGTACAACTTTCCGTTTCACCAAAGGCAAGCATCGTCCAGCATATCTATGACAGCTGATTTTATGTTATGTTCAACAAATGCCCGGATAGCTTACAACACATTACTTTTAGGTGAGTCTATGAGAGTGTTTTGAGAAGACATTTGAATTTTCATGGATAGATTGAATAAAGAAGATCACCCTTCCCAAAGCATGTATTTCCTAACCCAGAGAGGGCCTGGATACAGCACAATTGTTGAAGGAGGGCAAATATGCTCTCCTCTTGAGTGGAGAGAAATATCTCCTTTGCCCTCAAAAATTGTCACTGCTGCATCTCAGGATTTTGAATTTAGACTGAAGTTACATCACTGACTATCCTGGGCCACCAGCTTATGGGACTTGACACCCTCCATAATTGTCTTAGAAAAGAGATTCTCGTGTATGAATTGATTTGTTCTAGGACATCAACCATATATCTGCAAACCGAACGTAGAAACAGTTTTAACTTCACAAGAGAGCTAAGGGTAGGGAAGAGTGAGTCTTCCAAAACACAATTAGCATACAATTGCCTAAAGGGAAGAAAAAAATTCCTTCCACTGATGGTCAGTGTGTGCCAGTGTAGGAACCTTAGAATATGTAGTGAGATTTCTCCTCATAACCCTGACTACCTCCAACCAAAAGTAGCCAGAGTAGTTATTGACCCTGGGCCCCTCACACTGTTAAGGGCACGTCTTCAGAATGGGAAATCATTATAGGTGGTGGATCTAGACAACATCATAAAATTAACTGCTCACACTATACTACTGATGCGAACAATATTATCTTGTTGGATGTTCAACATCTGAGGCTTGGGAAACCAAAACAAAGAAAAGATAATTAGGCTAAGAGGACAGTCAGTATTTTGGCCTGACTTTCCAAGATCAACAAGGACCCAGGACATAAGGGGACCTTTCTACAGCATCCTACAGTTTTGGTGAGCCACGCAACCTCCTGAACAAGGAGACTGTTGGACCCCAGAAGACAGGAGTCAACCAGTGTATATCATGCTAGAAAGAGAGTCATTGAAAGGAAAAATGTTCCCATGTATTCAAGGAGTGCCATGTGATCTAGCATAAACTGTAACCCATCCTGGCAGATGGCATGCCTGACAGTGGACAAACTGAATGAGATAAGAGGCTCTGAACATGACCCCAGAAGAAATGCCTGAGGAGATTTAACTGAATTTACTATAACAGGAGATAAATTACGATTGACTAAATTCTCACCTTAACTTGGTTCTGAACACCCCACCATAGGAGGACAGTCAGATATATGCATGAGTAATAATAATACAGGATAGACATATGGTGTGGCGGGGGGATCCAATCACTGACCCTTGCTGACAGTTCTAAGGGCCATGTGGTTACAAGTGCTATTCTAATCCTTTAAAAACTGTGTCTGTCGTGGCTCCCTTCCCAGTGCACCTTTTCATTCTACTACTCATGCTTTGGTCATATGTGCAAAGCTTCTTTTTATTGCTCACCTGTGGGTTGCCAAACCAAGTGGTCACATAGAGAAAACCCACCGTAAAAGTGTCACACTTATTCCATCGAGGAGGTCTACCAGACGAACCTCCCTGCTAAAGGCTTCCATTCACAGCCCCTCACTGATGTACCTGTTCAACTCAAGGAAGTCTGATCTGTCATTGCCCTTTTCCTCAGCAGCAACTGGATGGTTGTCTCAGAGTGGAGAATGTAGGAACAGGGAAAATTGTAGGCAAGGAAAGGATAGGTTGAAGGCTTGTTTGAGCTTTGCTAAAAATTAATAAGGCAATTTTGACCTCTACATCCAGACTCCAGCAATTATAAGGGCAAAGGGAGTTAGACTCTGAGGAATTAGAAAAACAAAATAGCTAAGCTCAAGCAATTAGGAAGACAGAGGCAAAGGAAGTTCCTAGGTATGCAATTAACACAAGAATCACAAACTTCCCCTTCACTTCATCCTTTAGCCTAAACTGCTTGTCTGTAAGGCCCTACCCGTAATCTTACCCTCCAACAAAAGACAGAGAAAGGTCGCATGACCAGAAGAAATTCAAGGTTAGAATGAAAGACAATGTCAGGGTGCCAGTCAGATTCTAAAAGCCTAGGTGGGACAAACATTTCAATTAAAGGAGCTGCAGACAAAAATTCATGAGCAGCTCACTTTTGCATGCTCCCTACTTACCCAAAGTAGTTTTCTGTTACCTCTCTTTTACTTTTCCTCCATTTTCAAATTGTCTTCTTTTATTGTCTACTTTTCCTTCATTTTCAAATTGTCTTCTTTTATTAAAATAAAAAAAAATGTACTCATGATCCCTGATAAGAGATAGTGCCCACTTTGCTAGGAATGTTTTGAGTGAAATCAACTCTCTCCCTTCATGCCTTTCCCATTTTCCATCTCTTCTGTGCAATGACCTCAGCAATGAGACTCAGTATGAAAACAACTCATTGTTTAGATTTTTGTTAGTTCTTCCTCATGTAAATGAAGCGCAACAAAACCAAAAGTATTGCACAAAATTAACTTTTCAAGATAAATTTCATTAAATAGAGAAAACAAGTGAAGTTGTTCTGGCCCATCCACCAGGTATAGAAATCAATTTCTCATTAATAATTTGATTAAGTCCTTTCAAATTTCAAGGCCTGAAATTTCCTACCTGAGAATAGTGAAATGAAGCTATATGGTTTTAAAATGTTTTCTAGTTATACATTTCTATAAATTGGAGACCAACATCATTTTCCTTCATCTATTTTTCTATAATATTGAAGTATATGTCTAATGAGGCTTAAGTGTCAAAAAGGATGGCTCCATATACCTGTTTTCCTGGGACTATCTAGGCTTTTGTTTTATTCTCATGAAATTTTTGTGGCTTAATTTAGTCTCAGGAGATTCCTGGTTTAGATGATAAATCATATGCTCATTGTAGGGACTATGTCCTTTGTTTTTTGGAAAGAAGACACTTTTTATTAACTGATCAAATCATAAAAACACCATGGAGACACCTTAGTTCATCCTTCTAATAAGCCTGTTGATCTGGTCTTCCTCATTTTCAGCATCACCACCTTCCATGAAATGGGTGGTCTTTTTCTCCATTCCACTTCATGGAGATGATAATTTGAAGAACCACAGGAAGTTCTTTGCTTCTTTGAAGCATTTTCCCACAGTGCAGATCTCAAGAATCATATTCCCCATGCAGATGATGCCATATTTACCAAGAGATGGAGTAATCAATAATCTTTCAAGGCAATTAGTTTCTTATTGATTTTGCCATAGCCATGCTTGTGCATTAGGTCATTTACTGACTTCAAATTTGGGTACCTCCATGCAATATATGGTTCCACAATTCTCAGCATGTTAGTTGAAGCCTTGTTGAACTGAATAAAGGTACCATGGAAGATTTGGTGAGGATGAAGACATCTGTGAACCTTTGGGCTCACGCCACTGATGTCCCTGATCTAGATGACAAATGCCAAATTGGGTTCTGCAGGTACATAGAAGTTGCCAGCTTTTCTTGTCTTCCTTGCCATTTGAATCCCAGTTCTGTGTATCTGGCTATATTCTTTATGACAGTGCCTGGCCTTTTCATAGATGAGCTTTCTCCTTGCCTTTCCACTGATCTTTTGGGCAAAGTTGTTTCTCAGGTGCTTTATCTTCAGCTGTGTAGAACACCTTCACTTTTTCTTAAGGGTTTTTGCCACTACAGGAACATTCTTCCTTCTCTTCAACACACTTCAGCTGAAAAAGAAGAAGTCAGACACTATGTTATATGAGAAGTAATCACATTTTTGCTAATATTGCTAATAATTAATATTTATTGAGCACTTGCCAAGTAAGAGAATCTATTGTTAGTGCTCTAAGTATTTTAATACACTTATTCCTCCTAACAAATCTTTGACTCAGGCAACATTGTCAACCCAATTTTATAAATAAAAATGAGTTTCAGAGATGTTTACAAACTTGCCAAATGTCATAGAGCACATAGATCACACAGTAGTATAGTCTACTGCCTGTGGTTTTTAGTATGTTTGATAATTGAATTACTGATCAATTAAAATTAACAAATATAACAATGGAAACACTGAATGGAAAGTATTTTCAAAGTTTGATACTCGAATAATAATGGCAATATCCAGCAGTAACCCACAATGCAAACTAGAAGATGCCAATTTTGAAAGCCCAGTGAAGGGAAAGTCCTATGAAGAGTAACACAAAAAATCTATTATATCACCCATGTTTCCTGAGAAGACCATTTGGTATCATGGCTTCTCCCACCTAAACTCATTCAGTTTATGTGAGAAAATGAAATTGTAGTATCTGTGTGTATAGCACCTTGTTCCAGAATTTACTTAGCATTTTCTATGTTTTGTATGTTTCATAAAGGGTGTCTTGTTTTTCCTTGAAATATATGTATATATATATATATATATATATATATATATATATTCCAAGGAATATTCATATTTTAGTTGTTTTCAAAATACTAATGATGATTTAAATGTCTTGAACAACTGTTTCCTTACTTACTCATTTATTTATTTATTAATTTATTTTTAGAACAATATGTGACTACTTGTCTGATTCTAATTAAGTCTAGGGATTCCCAAATCAAATTCGCTGATTTCTCTTCCTAGAGGAAAGGCCTAAGAATGCCTAGTTCTGATCATTAGTACAGATGAATCTTAAAATCAGGTTCATATGTAAAAAGAGTACGAAGGTCACTGTTGGGAGGAGTTTTTGTACTGTTGAACAAAATTAACAATCAGAAAAATTTTGTAATGTTAAATTTTTAAACTACACAATGAAAAATCCACTTGAAACTTTGTGAAATATATATTCATACAGGCAAAATTTTACCTGTGAACTTCATGAATAAGTTTACATTAGGTGACTGAGTTAGCAAAAAGTACATGCTCTTGAAAAGCAAGTAAGTACTGGAGTTATTGAGTTTCCCAGGATACACTTGCTCATCCTGACTTGAATTTATTGTCATTCACATTCACAGGAAGAAATAGTGTCAGATATATATATTTTTGCTTTAATGATTTACATGAAAATAACTAGAATTATATTTGCTTATCTACTTTTTCACATTTTTAATAGCAAATATGAAAGTATACATTCATGCTCATTAAACGTGTTAGAAAACAAATTGGAGCAACTTTGAATATTTTAATAACACAAATTATTTTGTTATTGATGTGATTCTCTGAAACTGTAAATTTTATCACTTTTGCCACAAAGTCACAAGTCTGTCACATTTCCCTATGATTGACAGAGAGCCCTTGCTCAGGGCCAGCTGTTGAAGCTGCATGCTCATTGCTGAGGGTTTCTGGAGACCACGGATATCACGTTTTTGTCGAATGCAAGCTCTTTTCTGTACGTGTACATATTGTACAGAGAACAGAAGAGCTCACAGCAGCCCCTAAAAGGCATCTGTTCTTTATAGTGAGATGAAGAAGCTGCAGAAGGGTTGTGGAAACTTGGTGAAGCTTGTTGTCACTTAGCAGGAAGTGTTTAAAAGTTTGCAAAGAACAGAATTACAATTTGTCAAATGCTGCAAACTTTGCAATGAGCAAGCAAAGTTTAATTTCACCATTGCTTTAAATAGGATTGCATTTGACAAACTCTCAAAATGACCAACTTTTTGTTGTTGTTGTTGTTGTTGTTTTAGTAAAACAGTAAAAATTCTAGCACAGGAATTCACAGTCACTCAGGTGAGACTCCGTTTCCTTTCAATTTTTTTTTTTTTATGTGTGTGGAATGGCTAGGTGTGAAAGGGTGGGACAATTGTGTAGAGGTCCCAATCTCTGTAGTCAAGGCATTTACTTTATTGATTAGGATAAAAAACGTTTTCTTCGTTAATTATACATTTTTTTCAGACTTTCATGAAATTCTTTAAAAATGCCATGGAAATAAAAGAGATTTTAACCTGCGAGTGTGGGTCATAAAATATCTTAGTTTAAAACTTCAGCATCCATGAAGAATTCCCCTTTTGATTTTATACTCCGGACTAGTTAGAATCAGTAAAGAAGTCACAGAATTCCAGAAGCTGTAACATTTTTCATCATGGCAGCACTTCTTTCTCCTTTTCTACCCTTACCATTATTTTCTTAATATATTTTTTTCCCTTAATAATGTATTCACCATACACCATCTTTGAGGGTAGAAAGTACTCTTCCCATCTGTTTGCGATTTTTTTGTGTTTTGTTTGGTTAGAGTAAGACTGTGCTGCTTTGATTAGACAAGGATTTGGTAAATATTTAGGATTCACCCAGTATAACTTAGTGCAATAAACTCTCCAACCAAATAATTTAGGACTATAAAATATAAGAAAATTAGATCATAAGCATGTTTCTTCCACCGAAAAAATACTTTTAGTCTTCTGTATCAGAAGTGTAAGCATCCTACAGATGTAAGCATACAGTACTGAGATGAAAGATCTTTGATGGAAATACAGTTTTATAGCAAACAGATCCAGGTGCTGTAAGGAACTGTTTAAACCCCTAGTGCTTTGTCATTTCTAGGACTAAGAGGACATGCAGAGGGAATTAAACAGCAATGTTTGAAAAGTCATCTGCTGGCTAGATAGGGTTCTGGGGTTTTGAAAGGTTGTCTGGCCTTCAGTTTTTCCTACTGGTACATGGTTCTTTTAAGAGAATCTGAATGTCCTAATAAATTCTATGTTCTTTATTTTAATTTTACGATTTCCCCTTTAAAATAACTGAGATTTTCTCCAGAGGTAGAAAATAGTATTTTATACAGTCTATTTTCTATCATCTTCAACTCTTCTTTAAATATTGTTTCATGAGTTAGCTGTTCTTACTCTCCAGTTAACTGTCAAATTCAAGGCCTCAAAGGCCACATCAGGAGGTGTGGAGATTCATTTGTCTTTCTGGAAGGGAGTTTGAGCCATAGGAATGAACAGTGTGTGCTACAGCTGGTCCTTACAGCATGCACCTGCCACCCTGGGTCCATTTACCTCCTGTGGGTGCTGGGAGAGAGCTTTGGGCTTTTGTAGACTTACAGGACTCAGGAACAAGTTGAGGGTTCTGTTGTTGATGTGACTTTATTACCACATGCTGGGTTTGTATCTGCAGCATCTGTGGAAGCCTGCTGTGATGAAGGTGTGGTTCTCAGCTGGTGCTGCTGCTGAAAAATGGTGGAAGCATCAGGAGGTGGGATCTGTTTGGATGGAGGAGATCATAAGGAGTATGGCTTTAAAGGGTGTGTCGGGATCCCACTGCCACTTTCTGGCTGTCAAAAGGTGAGCCATCATCTTCTGCCAGGCCCTTCCCCGGTGATTCTTCTGCCTTGGTGCAGGCAGACAAGAAAAGAAGCCAGCTGATTACGGACTGAAATCTAGAGCCAAAATAAACTTTTCTTCCTTTGTGATTCTTGGGAATTTGTCACAGTATTAGAAAGCTAACACTATTAAATGAAAAACCTTTGTAACCATCTCTAGCAGGAATTGATAAGCATGGTTGTATTTTTTTTTACAACATACTTTTCCTGATTACTCTTAAGAAGAGTAGCTGTGAAATTGAGTTGAAAATCTGAGTTCTTTCTGGGTTAAACTGGTTTCTTTTTTGCTATATGGTTTATGAAAGGAAAACTGGAAACGAGGAGATGATATTTCATGTAGGTCTCTGACAAACTTGTTGTGGAGTGGTTATAAATGATCATTTTAAGAGTGTTTCCGGGGAACTTTACGTATATCCCCAAAACTGGTGAAATGACTCATTAGTTCCTCAAGAAAACTATCTTCCTTAGTGAAAAGAAAAGAACTTTTGTCTCATTAGTAACTAACCAAAGGAAATATGGATACTTTGAGGCTATTTTCAATTATCATTTATATGAGATTTTACTTTTTACCATTAAGTGTAATCAGAAACTATTTAAAAGTAGTTAATCTTAGTACAGATCTTTTTTTCTCTGTGAAGATTTTATTATAACTTGGGGTAAAGTTCTCGATCAAGGAGGAATCTTTAATAAACAATTCTAAAATTTTACGATTATAGGGAAGGGACTCTACTCTCTTAGAGTCCAAGCCAAAGAATTAAATTGATATGGATTAACAGTAAAAAAAAAAAATCACTTATTTTTGTGTACTTGGAAGACCCATGGGAAAATGACTATTGAAAGAATTTGTGAAACCTAAATGGTTATATAATAGGTAGAGGAAAGAATGGCGATTGTGGATAAGTAACTAAGTATTCGGGAAGGCCAGAGGAGGATCAGAGTATTTTAACAAAGTCATTACACCCACAGTTTTCTTGGGCTCATCTCTCCATCTTTGATAACAAGAATACTTCCTTTTTCTTGGTTCAAAGAGAAATTTTGCCTGAGAGCTTTCTCCAGGCTCCATTGATACAGGGCAGATTGTCTTTCTCGGTTTTGCTATTTATCAGTGTCTTAATTTCAAATAATTCTTATAACTGCTCCTGCCCTCCACAGTGGCATGAATCAGTTCTCATGGAATGTACGTTCTATGATAAAATAAACTTCTGATATTAAAACCTGAATATTCATTTAAAGAACTCTAGCACATCACTCATAATTCACTTTTAAATAATTTGAATATTCTCTCCTCTTTTACATGGGAGAAATTTCCCTAAAATGAGTATAAACACTTAAATTTGTCTTTTGATTGTAAAATGAGGTTTGTATTTGGAATTATAATTTTAAAATAATACTGCTGATTCAAAGGACAAAAACCACTCCCTCCTTTAAAAAAGCAGAACAAAAGAGTGTGAAACATGTTTTGCTGAGGGAGTAGTAGTTACAAGGGTGTGAAGAGGAAAACACAGTGTCTTGAATCTGTGGTTTCTGTTCACCTTGATTTCTTTATTCTCTGAAATAAGCTTCTTGAAACACAACATAGGTTTTCTAAAGGGAAATCTGAGGTGATACTGTTGAACCAAGGAGGGCAATTGCACACCTTTGACAGTTCTTACACAATGAAAGTTGAAGCTCTGGTAATGGCAAAACCAGCCACAGTGGTTTCTTTCTCCTTGTTACTCCATGATCTCATAGTAATGTCTCCCCACAGTGCAGGGCTCTCGTGTTGATCTTTCACACTGACTGGACTGATTAAATATGGCCAGAAGGATTTCATCAGAGAAAATCACAAGACACTGAATGGGATGTGATAAATCATTTATAAACCAATGATGCATTGGAAATGGTTAATGATTGGATCTCTTTTTAAAAAAAGACATATACACGAACTGGGTGTGGTGGTATATGCCTGTAATCCCAGACACTTCGGAGGCTGAGACACAAGAATCACAGTTTGAGATCAGCCTGTGCAACTTAGTGAGGCTATATTTTAAAACAAAAAATAAAAGGATAGAAGGGCAGTTTAGTGGAGGAGCACTTGCCTAGCAAGGCTGTGGTTTGGTCCCTAGTACAAAAGAAAACCAAAGGCATATATATATCTATATATCTATATCTATACCTATATATTTATATGCACAATTTTATTATAATTTTGTCTGATATAAATTAGTGTTCCATACAATACTTTTTAGAAAAGGATGAATTGAACAAAGTCTGTAGTACAAAAGGAATAAAGCTGCTTGATTTTGAGTGAAGGTTTTTGTTGATTTTGGGTGAATTCTTTTAATTGCAGTTAACCTATGCTTACCATCCATGAATGAGAGTAGCTCACTATGGGTGATTTCAAGCTATCAACTTGGTGTCTGTCACTGTATGTGGAATTGAAAAGAGAATATAATTAATCCATTTACATCATACTGATACAATAGACCTAAATAACCTCCTGAACACAGATAATTGAAAAATATAAAATAATTAGAAAATGATGAATTTTGAATATTTGTTACCTTTATTTATAACACAATTCATTTAATTATTTAAGTTTACATAATTTAATTTTAATAATAGCTATTTTACAAACAGCTCACAAAATTTTGAATATTTAATAATTGCTTTCAGGAACCTATTTAATCTGGCTCTAACAAGCCACAGCTTAATATTTTTAAAGCTTCCCTTCTCAATTTCAAGCCTTTCCTTTATGGTGAATAGGGTGAGTATTTCATATATATGGATAGGTTTCTTTTCCAGATAAATGTCCAGTTTTGTTCATTTATTCTCCTGAAATAATAAAAGCTCAGAGAATTTTTTAGTTTTGCTACAGGTGACATGTTTATTATAAGGCCAGATTCACTATTTGTACTTTTCTTCATTATCCCATCCAATAGTAGTGCTCTTTTTCATTTTTCTTCCCCATATCTATTCAACAGCATTATATTAGCCAGAGTTCTTGAGAGAAAAGTGAAATAATAAGAGATAGACAAAATATCACAACTGAAAAATCCTATGATAAGTGGTCTGTGAGATGGAGAATCAAAAACTTGTCAGTGGAATTTAGTCTTAGTCCAAAGACCTAAGATTCAGAAGGGACTCATTGTTCTAAGTCTTCAAATTTATGGCCCCAGAGTCAGGAGCTCTGGTATCAGAGTGTAGAAAAAGATGGCATGGAAACATTGTTCAAGAAAAGTTAGTAAGTTAGCCTTTTCTTTGCCTATTTATTGTATCTGGACACTCAGTTGATTGGATGTTCTGCACTGGCTAGGGTGATCATCTTTACTTGGTTTATTAACTAAAGTGACAGTCTCTTCCAGAATTCACAGATACACTAAAGTTATGTTCTATTAGTTATCTAGATATGCTTTAGTTCAGTTGGCTTGCCATATAAAATTCACCATCAGAAATATAATCTTCTTTTCCATTCCAGAGTTCTTAGCTTTTCAAAATTTAATCAAAGTCATGATTCATTTTTACTATGCCAGAAATGAAAACCTGGGAGACACCTTCAAAGGAATGCAAGCTTTCTAATCATACAAGAAAGGCCATATATGACGAACCCACGGCCATGCCATAGCAAATATGGAAAAATCGAAAATTTTCTGAAACCTGGAATGAGACAAGGGTGTCCATTTTCAGGATGTTTGTTCCAGATGGTACTGGAAGTCCTAGCCAGAGAAATTAGGAAAAACAAGAAATAAAGTGCATCCAAATGGGAGAAGGGTAAATCAAACTGTCCTCGTTTGCAGACAGCATAATCTTACATAAGCAAAACTCTAAAAACTCCACTAAGAAACTGTTGTAGATAATAAATTCCATGAACTTTCAGAATACAAACTCAACATACAAAATTCAGTATTTCTTTATTCTAATAGCAAACTTCCTGAAAAAGAAAAATTCTCAATACCTATAAAAAAGTAAAATTCCAAGAAACTAATTTAACCAAATAGATGAAATATTTCTACAATAAAAAACTACTGAACATTGACAAAAGAAATATTATACAAATAAGTGGAAAATATCCCACCTTCACAGATTGGAAAAATTAATATTAAGGTGTCCATACTACTCAAAGCAAACTTAGATTTAATGCAATCTCTATCAAAATACCAAGGTAATTCTTCATATAATTATAAAAATTTTGAAATTCTGTGGAAACATAAAAGACCTAATTACCCAAAGCAATCTTGAATAAAGTCTGAGACAACATGCTACCACTTTCAAAATACACTAAAAAGCTATAATAATCAAAACAACATGGTATTTGCACTAAAACGATACTCAAACTAATGATTTTTGTCAAAGAAACCAAGAACACACAATGGGGAAAACATAGTTTAGTCTTTTCAGTAAATTGTGCTGGGAAAACTAGGTATTCATATGCAGAAGAATGGAAGCAGACTTCTATTTGTCTCCAGTTGCAAAAATCAATGCAATGTGAGTTAAAGATTTAATTATAAAATCTGAAGTTATGAACCTACTGGAAGGAAATAGGGGCAATGCTTCTGGATGTTGGTGGGGGCGTGAACTTTTGAATACAACCCCAAGTACACTCATAACGAAACAAAGACTGATAAATTGAGTTTATAAGATACAGGTTTATTAGCCCTACAGAATTCAAGATTCCAATCCTAGACCAGTCAGAACCGTTGTGTTGGGCTTCTGCTGGGGTGCCATATGCTGAAGCATGGGACGGGGACAAAGCAAACCTGCCCCTCTCAGTAGCTGAAAGCAAATGGAAAAGCAGAAACCTGCATCCCATGATTCCTGCTGAGAGCACAGCTCCAAAGAGCCATGGACCTTTCTTAAGGCCTCACCACTTAAAACTCCAGAGAACTTCCTAATGGTGCCATCCTGGGGACCAACTTTTCACATTTGGACCTGTGGAGGATATTCAGTGTTCAAACTATAGCACAGGGAAAAGAGTCTTAATAATTCACTATCTAAGTACTGGGAGGCTGAGGTAGGAGGAACATTGTGAGTTCGAGGCTGGCTTGGGTTACAACACAAGTGCAAGGCCGGCATGAGCTGCACAGTGCGACCCTGTCTCAAAAAAGTAGGGCTGGAAGTTTGGCTCAGTGACTTAAGTGCTTGTCTGGCAGGCATGCGGTTGTGAGTTTGATTCCTGGTGCCACAAAATAAATAAATAAATAAATAAAATAAAATAAAATTCACTATCTAAAAACTTTTTGTCATTTTATGATTTATCAAAGTAAAAATAAAGCAATGATGAACAGCAGCTTCCTTCAAAATTTTCAATAAGATTTCAAACAAAACAAAACAACGTTCTCCTATTAAGTAAATTTCGTTGTTTAAACATACTAACTGATGGAAGAATATTGGTATGGATCTTAGCCAAACAGGATACTTTATTCTCATTGTTCTATAGAATTCCACTACACAAACTATAATTTACCAAATGTAGTATGTATTTCCCCCTTGTTCAGAGACTGTATCAAATGCAACAGCTATGAATGTTTTTGTATGTCTTTTGTGAACATATTTATGCACATTTCTTTTGTTATAGAAGTAGGGGAAGAATTCCTGAGTCATGGAGAAGAGTTATAAAACTATCAAATGTAAGGTGTGCATTTTTAGATAATATCATCATTCAGAGGTTAAATCGCTTTCACTGTCTACTGTAAAGTATGAGAATGATCTTCAGCTTTCTATCATGTCTTAGCTATAACTATGGAAGAAGAATTCTAACATCAAAAAAAGTTCTCTATTGTTTCTGTCCCTTAGTAAAGCTTTTTAATTTTGTCTCTCCAATTACATTTTGATATATTGGAAGAAAATAAAACACCTCTGGCTTTTAAATTATATTCCACAGTGCCAGGTATTTATTAAGTTTCAACCCAATCCAAAGTTGTAAATTTAGTAAAATATTTGAAATAATCTATTTAAGCCTCAAAAAGAGTCAGAAAAATGAATCAATTTTTCCTCCTATAAGGGAAAGTTAAGACTTTAAAACAATTTCTCACTGGCCAACATATGAGAACTATGTTGCATTTTGTTACTCCTTCTAAAAATGTTTTCTAAGATTATAAACCTGGCTGTTTCAAATTTTCATCTTTCATCTGGACAGCAAGGATATATTTGCTTAAAAAAACATAATCATGAATTAGTCTGCCAAACAGGTATTACTGTCTTGTGTTATAAAATAGTTCATATGTCATGAAATTGTTTTGCGTTCTCAGGTCATGGACCTGCTTTTCAAATGGCTTCATGTCAACTTGGAACTGTATAATTCACTTCAAATCTGGTGTATAGGGTTAGGGAAAGTTTCAAGTTAGTGTCAAAAGTATTTCTGGCTTTCAGGCAGACACATGCCATGATTTTTGTCCAGCACACTGAAATGAAAAGGAGTAGCAGTAGTGCCTGGGCTTGAGCCACACCAACATCAACATTTCACTTTGGGCTGTACTGTGCCATAAGCAATCTTGTGTGAAGCCAGTGCAAACCATTATAAAGTTAGGCGACACCTTTGCTTGGCCATGAATGAAACCAGCACGTGACATTCATATCAAGAAAGCAAAAGGTTTAAAAGGAACTGAGAACCACACTTGGGTAAGACTGCATGGAGGGAAGTGCTGTCATTCCTGGGTGATTTCCTCTTAAGCTTGGTAACTTGTGTGAAACTTCAAAGAACTTACCCAGGCTTTTCAGTGCAAGGTACGTGAGGTACAAAGAGTCTCAGGATTTGGACAGGCGCAAGAAACAACATTTAAAAATCTCAAGATAGTTTGTGCACCTTTTTTTTTTTCTTTCCTCTTCACAGTAGGAGTTGAGCTGGAAGTTCTGAATCAGGAGTGTAAATGCATTGCAGTGTAACAAAAAGTTTTGAGAAATAGTAAAAGAAATGCAGATTAATTACCTAGCATTTCATTTTCACATCCCACTCAAGTTACAATTATCCAAAACCCTATAGGTAGTTTATTTAGAATCAAGAAAGTGGCAAGAGATGAACTACCTCCAAATGTGTGATGAGGCCTTGTGTTTATTGACCTATTCCCAAGCCAGACTCAAATATATACAAACAAAATAGATTACCCATTAGTAGTATAAGCCTCCTCCTTCTATATTAAGAAGGCAGAGATCAAAATAGATTCATATGGTCATTCATTTATTCAAAGTATTGAGAGTTAGCTATAGTACTTCCATGTAACATCAAATGCATTTGTATAGTTGTCCTGCAAAATAAGGGAGATCAAATGTCTGGTTGATGTCAGACAGGGTCACCCGAGTTTTAGCTGATGACTCATAACTTTTTGCCATTTTCTCTTTCCACTCTGCATTGCTTTCATTTAAAATTACAATATTTAAGTTGCATTGTGTCACCTGAAATTATGTTCTTTACTGGAATTACACATATTCTTTAAGGAGGATCAGTTTAACCTTATTGTGGATAATCTAAATTGGACTATGCTTCATCATAAATACCTCCCAGAGGACGTTTTTGAAATTCCACCTTCCAATACAACTAAGTAAGCAATGTTTTATTGCCACTGTGGGATCTGCTATAATGAATTCATAGAAGACAAAAGAAAAATATCTTTTAGTTTGCAATGTTTAGAGATTTGGTGAACTTTCTTGTGTGTGGTTTACATATTCTGGGATGCATTTTAAGCATATTCTGGGATACATTTAAGACTTCATGTATGAGAAATAGATAAATGTGGTAAAGTGTATTTTAACTTATAAAACTATTCCTCTCAGGTCATATCTTAATTTAAGTTAGTATTCAATGTTTAATCTTGTATTGATAGATACCATTCCTTTTTTTAAACAATCAAGAAGTGCCATCTCAGTGTATTTTTTTTATTGACTTAGTACTCATAAAATAAAGTTGTTGGAATAACGTGTTTCTGGGTAGTATATAAGCCTCAACTCCGGGCAAGCAGGGCCTTAACTCTGTACTTTGGAAGGCCTCTCAGATTATAAACCCAGACACTCGCAGTCACACAATTTATTGCAGAGTTCTGTAGCATCACCTACTTGGGTTTAAATGCTCAGTACTGGCGTAGCCCAACCCACATCTCCACAGGTCATAGTCTTCTAATGAACACCTTTCAGCCACCAGACTTTTCTATATTTTTTACTCCTGTATTTTTTTTTCTTTCAGTAGAAGGTAATGGTGTTCAAGTGTTATTTTTGAGTGATACCACTGCCCACGTCAAGTGTTACTTCATTATATGGAAGGATTTGAGTAGAGATTACTTAAGAAAAAAATTTGTTTTTGTAAGACAACTTTCTATGTCCCTATTGGATTAAGCATTCACTTTTTGCATTTCTTTGTATTTTAACTTGTGATCAAAAAAAGAAAAAAAGTTTAGCAAATGTGGATAACTTTGCAATATTAGTGAACTATTGCAAACATAGGAGATTAGCACTGCTTTTCAGAATTTTTAGCTTATGTCATGATACATAGGTTTATTTATATTCTTGTCTTGAACCCTGCAAATGTTATGGCCTTGCTTGCTCCCATGTAGAATTTAACCTGCCAGAAAAAGTCAATTTCCAAACCATTTTAGATTTCTGGAAAGAAACAAATTTTAATGAAAAGTCTTAGTTTAGCATTCAAGGAACTCCACGGCATGATCTCGAATATCTTTTCAGCCTATTCCCTGAACTGACCCCAAAACAAGTATTTATATGCATGAAATGTACTCTAGAAGAGCACCCAGGTAAATTTAGGAAACAGCTTGAAGAGAAAGACAGAGAACAGGCAGAGTGAAAGCAGGGACACTGTCAGGCAGTCAAAGCCTCAGCTGACGCCATGGGGAAGCTCTGAGCGTACATTAACGTTGCAGTTGGTGCAACCAGCAAAGGAGAGGACTCTCAAACCGTGGCACCAATCAGTCTTCTGTGTATGCATGGCTGGGTAGCGGCAGAGGAGACTGGTCCCCAGGAAGAGGGGAACACTGACTCCCAGGAAATGTGCCTTCTGTGGTTTTCCAGGAAAAGTAATTCCAATCACTTTAGTTCTCCGAAGGAAAACGCAAGATTATGCCGTTCATCAATAGTTTGCTAGCTTTAGTGCGGCACCTTGCTACCTTTTGTCATTGTGGGAAATGACCACTTCTCTTAACCTTTAGAGATTTTGTGATACACGAGTAAGCACGCTGAAAAGAAGCTTCTGTAAGTAAAATTGTTTAACCCAAAAGTTACATAAGCAACTTTTAGGAAGCATTATGTCAAGAACACATTTAGAGAGACACTTCTTTAGGATTTTAGGATTTCTCACTTTTTCAATAAATCACGTGCTGTTCTATCTTCCTCACTTCATTTATGATAGTTTTTGCCTAGCATATATTTTTTTCTATAAAAGAAATACTCTAGGAAATTGTTTCTGTCTCTTATAAAATACTTCACAAGCCACAAAGATTACTAGTGTTATTTTTTCCAATTTTCTACTTGTGCATCATTTCTCTATCCCCCTCCCCAGTATTACCCAGAAAGGTAAGGTAGTACTTATCTTTCTAAACATAATGCTTAGCCTGAGTGTAAGTTACAGCTACAGGAAAGTTACTAATAATTGCATATTAAATTGAATTAAAATATTGCTCAAATTTTGATAATGATATTCCCCCAAGATTTTTAATGTGTGTTTATCTGGGAAAGGGAATCGTGAGCTTTAGACTGAGTGTTTCCCAAGCCAAGAAGAAATTTAATCCAGTGCAGTTGAGTTTCTTTAGTAGGCAATGGGCTGAATCTAAGTGGTAAAGTAACTGAGGAAATTATCAGTAGGGGACACAGGGGAATGTGCCGGGAGGAGAGTACAGAGAGATTTCTCACCAGTTTTGAGGATTATCTCCTGTCCACATTGAGGTGAAAGTGATTTAAGTAAGGCATCACTTTCTATGAAGAGATTCTTCAAGGCTTCTAGTTATTTTCAACAGAAAAATTAAATAAAAAGGCAATGCTTTTATATGCTTAATTCAATCAGGTTGCTCAGTACAGGGATAAGGATAATTTTCAGGGATACAACTGAAACAGATTGCTAAGGGGAAAGTTCTACTTTCTATTTTTGTTCTCAGTTTATTGATATGACCTTCACCAGAAGCTGATGTTGTTCCCAAAGGTCTCATGTCATGCATTCTGCAGAGGCTTGTTTGCCTGAGACGCGATAGGGGAAGTCAGCAGTGGGCAGGCCGGGTCTGTCCCGGGGCATCCTCTGTCTGCAGAGTGAACCAGCTGCTCCCCTGGCTGGACTCCTGCAGGGGCTGGCTCGTGCCACCTTGCCCTCTGCAGCCTCCCCCTGCTATACCTTTGGTATCCCTAAGTTGTGACCCCCAAATCGAAATCTTTAACTCTAAACTCATAGATGCAAAACTAACACATAGTCACAAGTGTCACAAGCTTTCCGCCTCAGGGCTCGCAAATTCAAAATATTTGAAACCAAATGCATTAGCTTGTCTGAATGATTTTTTTCTGCCTTAGCTCCTTTGTTTAATGTTATTGGTACCTATAGTTCCCTCTCGTACAATGTTTTAAAGTAAGTCTTATTTTTGCCTGGAGCAGTGGAACATGACTATAACCCCAGTGATTGGAGAGGCTGAAGCAGGAGGATCATGATCTTGAGACCAATTAGTCAACACAGTTAGACACTATCTCAAAATTAAAAAATGAAAAAGAATTGAATATGTGGCTTCGTGGTACACCACTTGTCTAGCACGTGTGAGGCCCTGAGTTCAATCACTAGCATCACACACACAGACACACACACACACACACACACACACACACACGCTTCTGATTCTTCCCTCTTCCTTAAATTCAACATTATATTAGTTCTGTTTTGTTTTGTTTTGTTTTGTTTTGTTTTGTGCCGTTTCATGCTGTTTTTGGGTTGTACTTGGGAAAAAACCAGGACCTTTTCACTGACTTCCAGCCCATTTTTAAATTTTTTCTAGGCAGGGTCCCCATCAGTCATTTGTTTTTTTGAGGCTGCACTAGAACTTGTAATTTTGCTGCCTCAGTCGGTCAGTGTGCTGGAGTTATAGGCATGTACCCGACGCCAAGCTCAGGCTACAATGGTAAATTTCCTCTATTTTACTTTTGAATTTTATCTTTCTGTTTACATAGTTCCTCTAGTGCATGCCCTTATCCATTCTCAAGTACATACAAATTCTTTTAACTGCCCCATCCAACCACAGTGTCTCTTCCTATTAATGTGCCTTCATCAGTGCTACTGAGGTTATTTTCCCAGTACCTGGATGGATTAGGTTCTGTAGCACCTTTGCTTAAAACAAACAATGGACACATAAACAACCTCCTTTGATAGCTCCTCCCTTCTTATAAAATGAAACACGCCTTCTTCATAATTGCTTAATCAATTCCCCTGGCTTCTCTTCATCATTATCTCTCTTGTACCATATTAGGAATTACATCTTTTTCCAAGCACAACCTGCACTTGCACAGGTTCACTGTAGTACCACTATTTTAGATGATCTTTCAAGCCTATTAACTCTACCTGGTGAAATCACCATTATTTCCTAAGACACAGGTGAAACTTTATACAAAATATTATATGAAAAATTCATTGATCATTCTATCATCAAATGATCTCAAAACTTTTTGCTTATTCCCTTAAATAGCAAGTGATTTATATTAAAGGGAGTCATATTTTCACCTTGATATATATATATTTTTTAATGTGTTGGGGATTGACTCCAAGGCCTTGCATATACCAGGCAAGTGCACTATCACTGAGCTACATCCTCAGCCTTAGTCTTGATTGTATTCATTTTTATATTTTTAGCACTTAGTAGGTGCTCAAGACATTTCCAGTAAGCTAATTTATTGAATTTAAATCAGAAGACTTTGATTTAAAAATAATATACATGCAGAATTGTCTGAATACAGGAAGAGGTAGGTAAATATTAAAGCATATGTTTAGAGTGGACTTAATTCAGGGGATATCTTATATTTACCCTAAGCTATGGGGTTTATTTTTGTTTCTACTAAAGTCAAGTAAAGTAAGCACATGCCTGGCAAGCACAAGTTCCTAAGGTTGATTCCCAGAACCAATAAATAAATAAATAAATAAATAAATAAATAAAACAAAAATAAATAAGTAAAGAGAAGTAAAACTCATGCCCTTGATTTACCTCAGTTAGTTTCAACAAGCATTTATTTAATAGATAAGTTTATTGTGATTCTTTTATCCACAAAATAAAATTAATGACTCTAGTCCTTTGTACTCGAAAGACATTGTATAGTCTTTGTTAGAGACTATATTTCTGCATGGGAATAAAAAATAAAAACCAAACAGGAGTTTCTATGTGAACTTTGTTAAAATAGCACTCATCTAAAATACACTTGTATTTATGGGGACAATTTTGCTTACAATTTAGGGATAAAACAAGTAACTGCCCCATCAAACATAAAAACAAGAATGGCTATGATTGCTCAGAAAACTCCCTCCCAACGTGTGTTCAGTTTTGAATGACAGGGACACTAAATGGATAAGAGTTCAGATCATCTCTCAATGTCTCAGAAGAAGTCGTGTCCCTCTATAGTACGCCCTTCTCAGGTGAGAGCGCTGGATCTTTTGATGAAATGGCAGGGTCAAGCTTTTTGTCACATTTGAAGGACTGACACCAATCTCTTCAGCCGCCTTGGACCACAATGTAAAATCTCCCTTCAGTTTGACAATTGACATCCTCCAGCACAAAAGAAGCCATTGCCATCTGTCATGTGATTGCTCTGAGGATAATGAGAATGCCTCCTTGGCCGTGTGGGTTGAAAAGAAACGACTTTATTCCGAGTGCAATAAATCTAAATAATACAAATGCAGTGGGAGTGTTGCTAAATATTGCCGGAGCCTCTTAAGGCACTTTGGAAGAAAACAAATCATTTCAGTAATAGTTTTTGTTTCCTTCTCTTTCCCCTAACTCAGGCAATTCAAAAATATCATACAGGCAGAACCTGTGTTTTCAACTCCAGCTGTACTACCTGGAGGGTATCTGTGGGGCTTTGCCTGCAGGGAGGTCACCAGGAGTCAATGCAAATCAGGTTGGTTGCCTCGGGTCCCCTCCAGGACCCTTGCAGTGCAGGCGATTCCAGAACAGCAATTGTGTAGAAAAAGCAGCACTACCAGTGTGTTGAAACAAAACAAAATAAGGTTGTTTATTGTTCTGTTTAACAGGAAGGCAAGATTTTCCTCTTGGTCTTTAACCCTCTGCACCTGCCCAACAGATAGGATTGCTGAAGCAGCGGACTGTGTGTCATCTGGTCTCGGGCTCCTCAGGTAGCTGCTGGGGGTGGGGTACAGGAAGGGCAGAATCTTAACTTTGAAGTTCTGCTTCCTGTCAGACCTTTTAATGCAAACTTAATATCCATTCTATTTAATACTCCTTTGTCCAATAGACATAAATAAGGCATAAATATGTGTCTGACTGCAATGAATTAGTTTCCCAACAAGTGAAGGAATCTTTGCCAAGATTCTGTAGTGATCTGGTCAATGCAGATAATGCGGTGCATTAGATCAGAAACTCGCAGTTCGTGGTTCTATGAATAGATATAGATTTAGCATTTGTGGGAGGCTTTGAAGAGGATGAGACAAAGCCATGAGGATGGTCCTTCCTGGCTTTGATTTTAGTTAGCACTTTCACGTAAGATCAGTGAGTCTCTTATTGCAGTATATACAGAACTCTTGTATTCAAATATTAAAAGCTAATAGATCTTCCTTTACAAGTGGACTGTTGCCTAAAACATTATTAATTCTATGTATACATAATTTAAAGATAATTGAGAACCCTGTATTTATTCTGCCCATAATTTCATTTAATTTTTTCCAGAGCAAAATCCCTGAGTAGTTTTCTAAATAAAGTTAAATCACTGAAGATTATCAGAAAGAATTGCTACCAAGACTTGTGTTCTTGTTTTTGCGTGGCCATTAATTTCCTACTCGATGTCGGACAAGCCATCTAATCTCCAATTTACAGTTTCACCCTCCATACTTAAAGAGTTGAGGTCTTTGATCACTAACATTCCTTTTAGTTCTGTAATATTATAAAAAAATTCAAGATCATTACCTTATCTTTTCCCATCTTGAGTTAATTATGAAAGGCAATCAGATCCATGTAACTAATACTGTAACTTACATTCATTACTGATGCTTTTGTGGTACTTGATTTTAATCACACACCCTAGTCCATTTTCTGTTGCCAATAGTATACTAGCACAAAAAGGGGTAAATTTTAGTGGACTTTGTTTAGCTGAGAATTCTGGAGGATCAAGAGTCACACTGAGTGACTGGCTTATTGCTGACAGAGTCTTGCGGTAGTTTAGGACATCCCATGAGAAGAGACAGGGAGTATGCATGTATCCCTTAGTCTCTCTTCCTCTTCTTATGAAGCCCTTGGTATTCAGTCATGATGACTTTACTCTGATGACCTTACTCATTCTCTCTCCACAAGGCTCTGTCTCGAAATGCATGGTCTAACTGTTCCTACTTTTCAACCTTCACAGTGTAGCTTAAACTTTCATAAGTGAACCATTGGTCGAAGCACTGAAACCATATCCAATCCATAGGTCAGGTTCTCCAAGTCATTTCTATTAAAGTTTACTTGTGTTTTCTGCATGGAAATCAATAACCAATTTGAATTTTTCCTGCCTCCTAAGTGATTGTTCACTTTTCTCCTTTCTCTGGGTTCTCTTTTCAAGTCCAAAGCTTGACTACAGTTTGCCTGAATGTCCTTGAGTAGCTCCTGGAATAATTAGACATAGTGCTCTAAAGGTACTTGCAACAATTACTGGTTTCTTTTACTCACTTTCTTTCTGTTCCACTTTGGTTTTTTTCATTTCCGTCTGTGCACTTCCTTATTCCTGGAAGCCCTGAAAGTACTGATCAACGGAGGAACTAGTGCTTTGGGGAGCGGGAAGATGCTGTTTCCTGCTCTTGCATGAACAGATGGGAAGTGATTGAGACAGTATTTGTAGCTGAGCTGGCAGTGAACAAGTGAAGTTCCCTTCCTTTAAGCATAGTTGTTCCCTCTTCTACTGCTTCAAATCTCCATTTCACAAACCAGGAATTTACAAGAAGATTATAAGCAGATAGGACTGTGACCTTGCAGGTGGATGAGTCAGACACACTTGAAACTTCAAGATCTTCTATGTCTCCACTAACTCATGCTGTCCTGGGCACTGCTGAAATGGCCAGGTCTGCTTGGACTTTGACATATTTCATGAAGACCTAGCATCACTACACTATGGCTGATAAACACATTAAGTATTTCTGCTCCTGTCCTGGAGGTTCCTTGCACTCAGTGAGGTCTAAGACTCCTAAGGAGAACTGGGCATTTACTCAAGTGTAGGGAGAACAGGAAAGAATATTTTGGTGTGAAATTTCCACTTTGAAGAATAATTCTAGGGATACATTCTTTCTTTTTTCTTAGGCTAGAGAGTTTTTACTTCTGTAGTGAGGACGTAGGATCTTCTACGACTTGCTAAGCAATTTCACTCGATACGAACTTTAAAAAATAAAGACTCTCTTTTCTATCCTTCTCCGTCTCACTGCTCTCCTCATTCATGCTTCCCTGGGTCAGCACTCTGATAATATCATAGTTTTGTGTAAGCTTCAGTTTGAGGTTCATCTTTCTGGGGGTACTCAGACTAAGACATTGGACAATTTAGACAATATTCAGGGACACCTAGGGTCATTCCTGGTCAGATGAATGGTGATTATTTGGATTGTTCCTTGTACTAAGAGATGCAAAAGTCTATTTGTTCTTCCTGTAGGTCCAACATAATTTTCTTAAATTGAATGCTCTATAGCAGGATAGAAATGCACAAAGACAGAAAAGGTGGCACATGTAAGTTCACAAGGATTCTCTCTTTTCTTTTTTGTAGATAACAGTCTTTCCCAGAAATATTGTTGAAACCAAATATGTTTTTCCAGACTTATTTTTTAAAGAGATGCTTACTTTAAAATGTTTCTGGTTATTTCTACAGATAGGTAGTAGGAAAAGATTTTGGAAATATAATGCTGCTGATGGAGAATGTTTTAAAATTCATGTTGGAAGAAAATTCTTCTCTTTTGTCTGCAACAGTTTCAACTTCACATGTGCCACTCTCCTCTAAACAGATTTTTCAGAGAAAACAGCAAAGTAGATATTCATGTATTCAAGACTTTTTGAGTGTCTACTACAGGCGAGGCACTGTTTTTTTTTTTTTTTTTGTGCTGAAAATTCGGCATAGAAGGAATAATTCAGGTCTTTGCTTTCATGGAGCTTATGTCTCAGAAGGAAAGAGATGAGACAAAAGAATAAACAAATAAGCATGCAAGATAATTTTAAAGGTGATAGTGCTGTGGAGACAACAAAATAGAGTGATGTCGAGTATGGATGAGAGAATCTGTTTTCCATTAGACAGTTAACAGAGACTTCTCTGTGTACGTCATTTGAGTACTGATACTTTCTAGAAGCTTGCTGTACAAAGCCAGTTAGAGGTTCCCAATCTAAAAGAAAAACAAGTGCAAAAGTGCATTGTGGGTGAAGGGATTGATAGAGACTAGGAAAAGAAGGAAAATGGCATGGCTTGAGATAGTTGCAGAAGAAATGCCGACATAAATGAGATTGGAGAGGTTAGAAATGGCTAGCATCTCGTTTTGACTACATTGATGATTTGGATTTATTTAAAATGTGGAAATCTAATGAAGTGTTTTAATAACACATAACAGAATCACATATAAAAGAATATATACATGTATTTGTATATCATCCTTGCAATTGCTAAACGTTAACATTAAAAACTGGTACTCGGGAGGCTGAGGCAGGAGGACTGTGAGTTCAAGGTCAGCCTGGGCTACAAAGTGAGGTCAAGGCCAGCCTGAATGGCATAGTGAAACCTTATCTTAAAAAATAGGGCTGTGAGCCGGGCGTGGTGGCGCACGCCTTTAATCCCAGCACTCGGGAGGCTGAGGTAGGCGGAGCGTTGTGAGTTCGAGGCCGGCTTGGGCTGCAACGCGAGCGCAAGGCCGACCTGAGCTACATAGTGTGACCCTGCCTCAAAAAAACCAGGGCCGGGAGTTTGGCTCAGTGGCTTAAGCACCTGCCCTGGCAGGCGCAAGGCTGTGAGTTCAATCCCTGGTGCCGCAAAAAAAAAAAAAAAAAAAAATAGGGCTGTGGATTTAGCTCAATGGCCTACGTGCCTGCCTGGCAGGCGCGAGGCTGTGAGTTTGATCCCCAGTACTAAAAAAAGCCAAATACACCAACAACAATAAGCAAAACAAAAAACAAAAAAACAAAACAAAACAAAACAATATTAAAAAGTCTGTGAATGAGTTCATGGAATATCAGAATTAAAGTGTTTAACCAGGACAGTTATATATTCTGATTTATGTTCAGCTCACACTCTACAAGCGACATTTCACCACTCCAAGTAAACCTAGGTCCCTTCACCCTCTCATTTGTGCATTAATTGCTTAAATATTTCTTGTACATGCATTGAGAACCACCTCATGCAATGTTGGAAAGTTTATTTAAACTTTCTAAAAAGGTCTATAAAACTCAAAAGAAGAATTAACTTACAGGTATTTTTACTCTCAGCATTGAACTTACAATGCAATTTGCTTTTTTAAAGGGATGTCTTTCCTATGGGGGATCTCCTTCTGAAGGTGGTAGCCGTTGTTAATTCCTCATTATTTGTTTTAAAGTCTTGGATCATTTTCATTGTTTGGTTTGATTTTATTCTGTTTTGTCTTGTTTGATTCTATTATATCTGATGGCATGGGCAGCTATTTCAAAGATAGCAAGATATATTATGGTAACTATTTTGGATTTACTATGATCTTGTTTTGAAGCCCTGTATTATGTTCATTGTTTTGTTTTTATTGGTTCTATTCTGTTCTGTTTTATTTGATTTTCCTATTTCTGATGGTATGGGCAGCTATTTTGAAGACAACAAGGCATTATGGTAGCCATCACTGATTTTCTATTATCTTGCTTTGAAATCCTGTATCACTTATGCTGTTTTGTTTTGATTGACTTTATTCTGTTTTCTTGTTTCTTAGTATTATTATCCTTAAAAAAAGAAAATTATTAAAAAAAGATGTCATTCCTATTTGAAGAATTTCCTTTAATTATTCTCAGGGTAGATCTGGAGACAAATCCTCATGGTTTTTCCTCATCTGACAAAGTCTGGATTTTATTTTCATTTCTGAAAGGTGTTTTGTCAGTTATAAACTTCAGGCTTGACTATTGTTTCCATTAGCACTTGAAAAAGATTACACCCTTTCTCTCTGGCCTCCGAAGTATGTGGGGACATAATTACTGTCATTCTAATCTTCGCTCCTTAGAGGCAATGTGTCATTTTCTCCAGCTGCTTTCAGGGGCTTTCGTTGTTGTTTCATTTTCCTTATGCTTTCTGAAGATCTATCGATATGTTATGGTCTGAATTTCTTTTTATTTATCTTGTCTATGGTTCTTTCAGCTTCTTGAATATATGTTTTTAACTTTCAATAAATTTAGAAAGTTTCAAATATTATTTCGTCAAAGACGTTTATAGCCATACACATTTTATCAGCTTTTGGAACTCCAATGATGAGCATGTTGGATTTTCTGTTATTGGCTTTCAAATTCCTGATATTCTTTCCATTTCTTTTCAATCCACTTTCTACTTATTCAGATTGGGCAATTTCTATTATTTTATGTTTAAGTACATTGTGCTTTTTCCTGTCATATATATTTCACTATTCTATTGGCAAGTGAGTTTAAAATTTTTGATTATTATAATTTTTAGTTCTAAACTTTCTGATTTTATTTTTTTCCTATTTCTTTGTCATGGTTTTTCTGTTTTCTTTTTTTTATTTTCTTTCTGTGTGTTCTACTTATTCATTGAAGCATTTTTGATACATTCCTTTTAAAACCTCATAGAATAGTTTCAACATAGCATGGTCTTGCTATTGCCATACATTGGTTGCCCTTTCTCAAACAAGAGTGATTTTCTTGGTTTGAGGTATAACAAGTAATATCTATTTGTATTCTAGATATCTAGGTTATGCTGTGAGACTATGGATGCTAATCATCATGGTAGGGTAGCACCATGTTCAGATGTAGTGCACAAGTCTCAGTGGGAATGGATCTTCAGCTCCACACGGAAACTGCTGCTTTCACTCTGGCTAAAGAAAAGCAGTAGATCTTAACACCTTGCTGTGCCTCATTGCTACTGGTGGAGCTGAACGTTTTGCCACCTTCTAGTCTCCACTGATTCCTTCCTCATTGCCGTGCCAGCCACTTCTCTGGAAGGAGAAGATCATCCTTGATCTGCCCTACTGACACTGGTAGGAATAAGAAGGATTGAGGCACCAATCAGCATTGCTTGCTCCACTGGTCTGCTGCTAGGTGGAGTGAGTTCAGTTCTCCAGTGGTCAAGGCTAACATTAGGGAAGTGATTCATTTTTGAAAAGATACCTGTGGTTCTCTGTAGGGAGTGAATTGCCTTAGACAAGCAAAGATGCAAGAGATACAGGAAGACGAGAAACCATCAAGGTGAGAGGCTGGTTTGTGTGTAAGGCTGCTTTAAAACTTCTAGAAAAATCGTTGTATCATTTCAAATAATGCCCATTTCATGGTGATTTTTTACGATACAGTGCATATTTATTTGTATTTATGTACAGATAATTGATTGTTTAGTGTGAAATTTATATAGGATGGAATTATTTCTTTGTTCCACATGAAAATTAAGATATATGTTTTTTTTTTTAAATCAGGGATCATACTGAAACTGATGAATTAATGAGTACTGTGGCTTTCTCTCATGGTTGCATTAAACTTTTTAAAAGTGAAATTTACTAGCAATAAATAAAAAGAATATAAAAATTTGGCCTCTGGAGTCTAGTAGACATGGGTATAAGTTCCAGCGTTTCAATTTTGTGACTTCAGAATATGCATTTAAATTCGTGAAACCTCACATTTCTCATCTTCCAAAAGACTGTGAAAATATTTGTTTGTCACAGAGCATTGCAAGAATTAATGAATATAGATTAAAAAAATACTAATTTATTATTTACAATTAATAAATACAGTCCATATTGTTATAGTTCTTTCTCAGAAGACGCTACAGAAAGAAATTTTTCCTAGGGAATTTTTTCTATGTGATGGTATAAATAATTCTCTCACAAGCAAGAAAAATGATCTAAATCAATATTGCATTTGGTTAAGGAGTCACACTGCTGGTATATGCATCTATAAACAAACAAATGGAAGAAACCTACTGATATTATATTGCGTTACTTAAATTTGTAAAATTATAATTTTGGAGGAGCAAAACAGATATATTTTACCTGTGTCAGTGGGATAGTTGAGCAAAGCATGGTGGATAAGACAAAAGTCCAGAGTAACTGAGTTTTTCTTAAGTTGAACCATCTGGTCTCAGTTAAGCAGGAATTTGGGAGTTGACATCTGTTGCTAGAATAATTCGAATTAGCTCTAAGACTTCTAAACAACAAGAAACCTTTGGTGTTTCTTTTTTACTGTCTCCGAGTTGGCAATGGGGACAGTTTTCTGTGGATCTGTCTGTGTCCTGATCATTACACTCACTGTTGGGGAAAGGAGTTTGAAGAGAATGAACTTGATTTTTTTTTCCTCTTAGTTGACTAAAAAGTTCCCAAATATTTATTAAATATCTACAGTAAGCAAGGCATTTTTAGAATCACCCTATGGGATGGTGAGTTACTAGATACAGTCTGTAAGACAGATCTTTTTGGCAGTCTCTTCCAAATCCATTATCTTCCTCTCGAGTTTGCTCAGATATCCACCTTCTTCCAGGAAGCCAGGTACTCTGGGCAGGCAGGCTCTGATTTAGCTTTGTCAAGAAGAAGTTTTTAATTTTCTTACCAATTTGATGCTCCTCTTCTTCTGCCAGGGATGCTTAGGCGTCAGCATGAGAAGCATTTCTTGTCATTAAGTGGTGTGCTTCAAACTTCTTGAGAAACATTTATTCATTCTTCAAATGGGAACAAAAGATGAGCAGGCATCCTAGTCACACAGCAGGCTGAGGCAGAAAGATTTCAGTTTCTAGGTCAGCTGGGGCAACTTAGTGAAATCTCGTCTCAGAATGAAAAATAAAAAGGGTTGGAGTTATAGCCCAGTGACAGAGCACTTGCTGAACATGTGCCAAAAATTGAATTTAATCACTGCACCACAAATAAAACAAAAGTAGGAACAAAAAATTGATATCCATTCTTTTTTTCTAGACATAGTTTTGCTTAAGTGAAAAAACCCAGAACTATTGAGGATATTTTATGAACCTAAGAGTGAAGTCCAGGAAAAAGAAATGATTTTCTGGTGAGCAGAGCAGACCACTGACTTGGGTCACTCTCTTAACCGATCTTAACACTGTCCTGTCTACTTCTGTTGTTGAGAAAGAAATATTGTGTGTGTGTGTGTGTGTGTGTGTGTAGGAGGCAGTTGAGTCAGGATTTCCTGTTATTTGCAGCTAGAGGTAAACTGAGAAAATCTTACATCCACAGAGTTTATAAACCATAATTGAGTGCAAGCAAGGTGTAAATGTAATTCCATAGGGCACTGCATGAGAAACACCTCAAGGGCAAGTGAACCTCAGGAATATTTCAGATTTTTCTTCAAACATTTTATCTTTTGCTTGTATCTATTTTAAGTTTACTTTCATATCACCCTCTTTATAATTTACCTATGCCAATTATGTTCTCATTGGCAGCATAATTAAGACTTGGTCTTGTTTCTCTAGCTTGTACCCTTGAAGATATACATTTTCGTTGCTGGTACATATAAGTAATACATAGGATTACAAAACTTCCAGAGATACTGAGGTCAATGAGGACAGAGGCATCCAACTTTACAAGTTGAGTTGGAGTGAGTGGGAAAAGCATCACAGAAGAATTTGCAAAGTACCTTGACAGATTGTAGCATTGATTAAGGAATGTAGCCTGCAGGGTATTTTCTCAGGATAAGAGAGATATTTAAAACAATGTCGTGGACTTGTCTAGCTGTCTTTATGGGTAGAGATAAAACTGGAAGATAGTGTGGACTCCAACTGGGAACCATCTCAAGTGGCAAAGTGAGAGGTTTATTATTTGCCCCCAAGAATTCTAGAGTGACTAAACGTTGGAAGAGGAGCACTAAGTTATAAAAAAAAGTTGTTTTTATAGACATATAGAGTAAAATTCCTCCTACGTTTTGCTTATGCATATAAGGACCTCTTTGTGACTTTGGTTTATGACTGGGTGCCCTTCAGTTACATATCCTGAGCCTTACTGTGGCTGGATAAACTGTCTTGACCTAGGCCTTTTCTGAATCCATAGTGGAGCTGGTGAATATTCATGGTCATTAGATTCAATATAGCAAATTCAAGTAACCATGGCCTCTGAACTTGTGCCACTCTTTTGCCTGTGTCTTTCCTTCTGCAGACCCTTACCTTAATACTTTTACTGGATGAAACTGAAAAGACTTCCCTGTGTGTTGCTGACAGAACTAGCACTGCCATTGAATACTCGTGGCTCTATGTTGAGCAAAGAGAGATTTGATGTCAATGGGCTGCTACGGGAAGCAAGTCTCGCTTTCACAAAACTAAAAAGAGCAGCAATATTATAAAAGAAATGGGTAGCAAGCATTTCTAACATTGCTACTAAGTTTAATTATGGAATTAAAAAGTACAGGCTGTGTAGAGAATGTGTGAAGTGTGAACTCTTGCACAGTGTAGGTCCTGTGGAGCTGAGTGATGTTAAAGCATGTTCGGTGATGGTTGGTAGGCTAAGCAGTGTAGTCTGGTTACACGCCCAAGAATACCTAGGCATAGTCCCAAGAGAAGTTTGTAATCAAATGCAGCTTGCAGAGAGAGTTTCAAATCTTACATGATTTTCATAATGAATGTTTTGGATTATCACAGTATGTTTTCCTATGCTCATTTTCATCTAGATGGAGGAGGGTTTTCAAGAACCCATGCCTTATAATTTTTTATTTCAGTTCCTTAAGGTACCCAGAATTTTCTTGCCAGAAGGATCCATGTAAAAATTAGAATCCATCTTGAAATTCAACTAAAGACTGCATCCCTAAGTTGTTTCAAAAAATTGAGAGCTGAACATATTGTAATCCTCAGAGCTGTCCCTAGACAGACAATATTGCAAAAGTTTTTGCCCATGTGTCTTTGTTTTGCAAATGAATATGCAACATTACATTAGAGCAACAAAAAAAATTAATCTTGGAATTGAAAAACCTAACAAATGTTGAATTGAAAAACAAGTTAGTTAACCTTAGAAAAGAGAAAAGAGACAACTAGTAAATGCATTAATGCTTCTAATTTCAAAGCGATTTTTCAATTGATGGTCAAGGGAAAGGGGAAAGAATGAGAGACGGCATATAATATTAAATGCAATTTTAAATAAATAACTCTTCTTGTTCCTGTAAATACCCTGTAATAATGTTAAATTATTCAAATATTACTTAGGAATGTTTTCTTATAAAAGGCACCATGCATAGAGCCAGTCTCATTTCAAAACAATGAGTCAGCAACAACAACAACAACAACAAAAATGAAATTGTAGTACTCACAGAAGCCATGGCTTAGAACACCTCTTGTTATTAGAATTGCTAGAATTCTATTGTAAAAACTGGTAGCATTTGTATTTATGGTCTGATGGAGATATCACTATGCAAAGATCTTCTTGCTTAAAATGGTGTTATGGGCAATCTGCACAAAATTTTATTGTATATTCTTCAGTAGAACAATTCTTGTCTCCTTAAATTGCATTTTCAACAGCTTGTAGTCTCCTTTCTAATTATTTAAAACATACTATTCACACTGATAAAAAGGCATGACTTTGAATTTTCTACAAAGTTAAAGAAAAAGTCAAAGTAAAAATATTCCTTTAATTCCCGTGTTCCAGAAAATGTTTCTATTTGGAAGGCATGATTCCAGATAATTTGAGAAAGAAATGTTTTGCTTAAATAGAGCTATCTCTATACAAATAACTAACTAAGTTCCTAACTTGAAAATGATTGACTAACTGACAAATTTACTTCTATAAGCTTTGGAAAAGAAACACTTTTACTTACATTCTCTTTAGTAGTGTCTGGTGGCTGAAGATAGAAGTATTTAGACAGAGAGATTGTCTCCATCTTTTTGCATACGTTTGTAAGTCACATCCACCATCTGCAAGGTGTGTCCGCGTCCCTTCTTTTTATTGCCTTTTGCTTATCTAATTTCCCTCATTCAGATCTCCTCCGGTCTTACTCTCTCATACTGACATTTTGAATGATGAAGTGTGGCGTTGTACCTTACACTCTTATTCAACTTTGCAAAATGGTTTCACTGTGTCCTGCCATTTTGCTTAAAGTAGCAGTTAATAAAAATGTGCTTGCCTTTTGTATTTACTCAAATTTAAGGCATTAGGTGGCTCTAAGATACTTTCATTTTCATGAATTTTGTTGACAATTTTGGAAAAATTGTAACTTCAGCTGTATAACCACAAGATATATTATTAATTCCTATTACATACATTGTTTAGAAGCTTAAAAGTTCCATATATAATATTTATAAACTTATTAGGATTTACTGTGATGTAGTTATGAGTCTATTCTGTGCTTATGACTTAAAGAGAAGTCAAATAGGAAACAAGCTCAAGAGTAGATGTGTTTTAGTGCATAAATAATACTATTCTAATTTTATTTCTTCTCATAATTTATTGGTTTTTCTTGCATTATTTCATGGTATTTTTTATAACTCAGTTTGTTCAGTCCAAGTGATATGTGGCCATGGATTCTTACATGCTTGTGAATGATTTTTGTTTATCACAAAGAGGTTTCTTTTAATAGAGCTATTCCTAAATTTTCTTTTATAGACAAAACATCTAGTAATTTTACTTACATTAATTTTTCTCAGAACAGTTTTATTTATTAAAATCTTAATTTTAAAAACCAAAACTTCGTTGTAGTTCTGTCCTTTCTTTTCCTTTAAATTGCCTAATATACCAGAGATCTGTAGTGAATCTTTTTTATTAATAAAGTTGTAGATAGACAGATATATCTGTATGTCTGCCTATCAATCTATCTATACCTATCTATCTATCTATTTATCATACCTGTAAATAATAACTCCTCATCAACTCTGAAAAAGGTAGTTTATTGTTATTGGAATTTTCTTTTTTTAATGTTAACCGAAGTGCATAACTTTAGATTTCTCAGAAATAACACAAAAACTAAAATGGAATAGATAACTGACTTCAAAAATGTTTTTGAAGGATTTAAATTAGAAGTCTATACTTAGCCATGCTATGTGTCAGAGGAGAATAAAGAGTAATTTTTACCATTTACTTTGTCCAATAACACATTCACTTAACCAATAAGATTTTGAAGAAGGAACTCTATAGATCAGACTATAGTGAGAATAATAAAGACATGAGATTTGGGGGCTGAAGATCCAACATGAAGAGTAGCAAAGGGAAGACATGAGATTCAGTGCTGCACTCGATTTTTATAAGGAAATCAGCTCAGAATGAAGCCCAGCAATCCCAAAGACGACACTCCTCTTTAAGCAAATGAAAGTGATAGACTGCTCTCTGATCCTCTAGAGAGACAGTTTATTGACTGAAACTGGAAGAATTTGGAGGTGAATTGATAACACATATAAAGAGAATCAAGCATTTGAATAAAACTAGAAATGCACAATAACTAAAGAAAACTATAGAAAAGGAAAACTGAACCCACAGGTATCAATTTAGTGTCCTAATAATATATATTTTGAATATTAATACACATGAGTTACAATATGACTCTTTGCAATGACCGTGAGGCATGGTGGAACCATTCTGAATTTTGGGAGTGAGGTTTTGAGAAGAAAGAATCCTAAGAGTTCAAATCAAGAAATAACATAACAATCCTGCTAATTTAGAAATACAGTAAGTTATGCCAACACGACCAGTTAAAATGATAAGTAAAAGACACATAGTGATATTGACCAATATAGAGAGATAAAAAAAGTGTAGCATTAGGGTGGGAAAATGCCAGAGTAGAGATTAGATACTGCTAAATTTCAAAACAAAGTTTGTAAAATTATTTGACTTTTCTAAATTTTAGAAGTTTATATTTTATTTTAATAACATTGTAGACATTACTGAAAATTAAACTAAGTAAAAATAAAAGTACTGAAATTGATCAAAACAACAAAACAGAACATTTAAAACACAAATTTGGAAGATATTGTTAAAACTCATGGATAAGACAATGACTAGTAAGTAGACAACACAGGTACATCTGAACTAGTTGAAAAACTTAACTTGGTTGTTTACTGAAGGGCCTACTTTGAAGTCATCTTGAACGTATTTGAATGTAGTTAACACATTACATTATTGTATATTTTTTATTTCCAATATATACATTGAGATAAACATGATAAACATCTTGAACTTTTTGGGAAAGAAAGCAGGTAGTAAATGAAAAATACTGACATCAGATTAATTAAGGATTCAAAGATAACACACATGCAAACAAGGTGAGGGAAAGAAACCATTCATTACTAACAATTACAGCCATCGGAACAAACAGTAGACTCAAGAGCCCGTGCTCTAAACTCATTGAATTAATTCTTCAAATGACCATTCCATGGTCACCTTGTGTTATGTGTTGTGTCAGACACAAAATATAGATTTTCCTTTATGAATTTAATTGAATTTACATTTGAGAGAATGTATTCCACTTAATAACTGTGGAACACAAGATGGAAGCCATTACTGTTTGGTAAGTGAAAAGGGCAGTAAAAGCAAAACTTTGTGGGGACTGTAAGTGAAGTGAACACTTTGTGGAAAGCTTCACTTGAGATGAGATTTGAGGGTGGGGAGATTTTCAGGGTGAGACGGGGTACAGGGACTTACACGAAGAGTTCGGAGCCGTGGACCCAACTCATGAAACTATAGTAGAAAGCATATGGCAAGTCATGAAAAATAAATGGGTATAGATGAGAAAAATAGCATAGTTCTCATCAGATAATTGAAGAGTATAGGTACTGTTACACTACCAAAAATTATTTTAGGTTCTAAAAGTATTTTTAAGATTATTAGTTTGGAAAATAGTTATAAAGAAGAGAGGGATAGCTCCAGTGCCCTAAAACTTTATTGGAGATTGACTGTGTGTATGAACTGATTAAGGCCTCATTAGGATGGAACTGGAGACACAGGTATAATTAAAAACCCTGGGAACTTGTCTACATTTTATATTTATCAAATTAACTTGAAGGGAAAAGATTTTATCCTGAACTACAGTGGGTAATTTCAGATAGAAAGTTTGGTGAAAGGCATTTGGAAAGAAATTATAACATCTGTGGCCTGAACATATTGGGAAGAATGTGTCTTGTCTTTTGTTCTTCTGGAGCACTAAAGATGTGCAGTGAGCCATGCATGTTTCTTGACTGTGTGAAGTAGCAGCAACTGCACAGGCACAAGTGGGAAGATGAGTGAGATTTTATTGTATAAAGAGGAAGATCTGAAAAAGACGTAAAGTTGGGGAACTGTCTAATGTACCTGGACGTCACACCCACTCCTCACAAGAAGTCATGGAAATGATCAAGTCTTCATCACATTTCTTCAACAATATTTGTCCCCAGTAATGATTTTAGGTCATACACTTGTTTAGCTGATGTGGACATGGATAGGTTTTCAGATGGTAGGTATTTGTGAATAAACTTTGTCTTTTTCTGTTTTGTTGAAGCTCTAAGGATCTGTCATTGCAAAGACATCTATACAGATAAATGCAAGAAAGTGCTTGTATGCACATAGTTCAGCAAATTACCCGCTCTAAAATGTTAAAACTCTAAGATTCTTATGGTGAACCAGGCCTAGAGGCTAATTAAGACAGTAATGTGATCATATTGTTACATTCAAAATTTGTGGCAAATATGTGGCCAAAATTCCACTTAAGGTTTAAAATATTTACATTGCAGCAATGTATCTGAAAGGGCAATAGTTGGGTTCAACGGAATTTCTGTTTTTCTTTTTTTAGGGTTTTTTTCTGGGGGGCGGGCGGGCATCTTCATACTGATTTCCGTAGTGGTTGTACTAGTTTACACTCCCATCAACATTGTAGAAGGCTTCCTCTTTTCCCTGCAACCTCGCCAGCATTTGTTGTGATTTGCTTTCTCCATGATAGTCATTCTTTCGGGAATAGGATGCAGTCTTAGGGTTGTTTTAATTTATATTTCTCTAACGCCCTCATAGATCTTTTACAAAAGGAAAAGGGCCCAAAAGACAGAGGGAGAGAAGTGGAAGAGAATGGGAGATAATGGAAAGAGAATCAGGATGTGTTATGAACATCTCCCAAGTTCCCAGGAGAAATGCAACCATTATGTAGTGCAAATATATACCAATAAAAGTAAACAAAATGCTTATCTGGTAACCAGGAAGCCTACACATGACCCAGATTGTCTACCTATCTGTGCAGGTGAAAGGTAAGAGGCAGAGTGGACCTGGATGGGGACCCTGGGAGGGTAAAGAGACTGGGGGTGAAGGCTCCTCACCACCCAGTCTGTGCATATTTTATAAAAAGCAAGGACAAGGTGCTTTGTTTGGATATTTGACTTGGAGGCATAAAATTCAAACTTGCAACATTTTTGTTTCCTTCTATTTGGACAGTTTGTCTAAATTTGGTTTATTCAGTATAGCCCCAGACTGGTTCTTCTCTTTTAACCAGATGAAATAATTACAGCTTCTTTTCTTCCTGAACAATAACAAATCAGGCAGACCTAAAAGACTTGTGTTTTTCTATTTATTTCCTTTGTGTATTGCTGAAGAAGTATGAAACCAACTGCTGCTCTTCTCTGATGGCATCAGAATTCATAACTTTACCAAGAGTTGCTGAAGTATGACTCGTTTTCCATTGTGCATTCTGGTTTGTGGAAGAAATATGCCCAAAAGCCTGAAGGGGAGGGACAAGGGTTGCTGTGTGTGGTGACTGGGAATTCATTGTATGTTTGGTCACGGTGGCAGAGCATGGGTTGGCACTGGTCACCTACTGTGTACAATACATCATGTGCCCTCTTAAGGAAGGCTTCACCTCTCACCTCTGAGGGGCCTCACAGTGTTCAGACAGAGAAAACTGCATTCAGCAGGACAAAGAGGCAGGGCCTGTAGCAGCAGCATGGAGAACCTAGCTATTTTTCATAGCCATGAACATCAACCCAGCGGAGGCAGAATAAGAAAAAATTAACCTGAGGGCTCGCACTGGTGAGCGTGTACAGGAGGTTGGCAAACACATCTCAAGAGGTGCTTTGACTCGCAGTGAAAACTTGTTAGGAGAAAGGGCGCTGAGGACTCAGAATTTTGCACGTATTAATTTATTCAATCAGTCACTTTCAATGACTGTGTATTGAGCACACATTATATACCTTGTGATACAGCAGTGAAAAAGACCAACCTTTCCCTCATTGAAGAACACGAGGGCTAAATCATGGGCAGGCTGGCTTGAAAGTAAGTGTACTGTGTGGGTGTACCACCAGCGTTTCTTTAAAACAAAAAACCAGACTGTACTAACTACATGCATGCACAGAAAATGACTGGAAGCATACACCAAAAATGTTAACAATGGTTATTTCCAAATAATGGGGTTGCGGATGATTTTAATTTTCTTCATTGTTTTGTTCTGCATTTCTAAATTTTCTACAGTAACATATATTATTTTTTATATTTAGAGAATTCACTCCAGTAAATGTTATCTATCACAAGATGGGGTGCAAATTGAAAAAAGGTAGACAAAAGACATGGTGAATGTTTGATGTTTTAAAAAAAGATTATTGCCACTAATACCTCTCAGAATACTCACTCTTGCTCTGAATATTTATCCCATCATTCTTGCCCCTTTCTGAAGCAGTTCTAGAAGTCTTTCTGAGTGTCTGTGAGATGTGATGAAAATATTCAGTGCACGTTGCTGCCGAGTCACATCCAGTGGTTAGTCAGGTTTGTAAAAACACTGCAGTGTGACCTCAGTCACATTATTCATTGGATCTGCCACCATGCAGACTTTCTCAAAGTCAAGATGACCATGGAAGGGAAACATTTGGAATCCATTCAGGACATTGAAGCACAGCTAAAGACATACATGAAAGAGGACTTCCAGACCTGCTTCAGAAAGCTGCAGCCTTGTGGGAATAAACGTGTTTGAAGAGGGGGATGTGGAATGGTGAGTAATAGCAATGTGTCACTGTAAAAAAGTTGGCTTAAAAAAACATTCAATATTCACTGCAGTTTTTGATCACACCTTTGCTGATGACCTAAAGTTGGCAGCAAGGTTCAGAAGCCAAAGTGAGGTTAGTTTAGGACTCAGAGTTGCCTGAGGAGGGGAAGGTTGGAAGGGATCAGACAGAAGAGTGACCTGAATGTAAGCTGAGAATTAATGCCTAGCAGGAAAATGATAAGGAAGAGGAATAAGAAGTCAGCCCAGTTTATAGTTTGAGCCAGGTTTGGTCAGCTTTCCAGAAGTTTTCAGTTCCAATTCCCCTCCTACACTCTCCTGACCCTGTAGTCTCTGTTTAGCAGCTGTGAACTCCAACAGCTCTGAAACCTTCAAGATCTTTTTATGAAATTCATTTACAGTAAAACCTGTTCTGATGTCAACTCATTTGGTGGCAAAATGTGACCATAACTAACATGAAACTATTTATAAACTGTATTCATCCAACTTAGTACAAACATGATTGTGTTTAATTTATAGGCGCTGCTTCAGAAGCACTGGGGTCTTTAGAGAATATGTTTTATATTACATGTGACCTTTCTAAAAGTCTAACCCAACTGACTTCCAAAACACACGTAGTCCTATGGCTTCAGTAAGTTATTGTGGATATGTCTATTTGATATTTCCCTCTTTATGCTAAATTGCATTTCAAGTTTTCTATAACAGTACTAAACTTGCTTCTCAAGCCTATTGTTTTTTCCTCAATTTTTAGTTTTTCTTCATACATGTTTGCAGTATAAAAGGATTATACTCCTTGTGGGGAGTTGGAAAAAGAGGAAAGGGAAAAAAACAATTAAGATATTTTGTGTTATGCTTATTCTTTTAGATGCTTCATTCTATTAATTTTGGGGCTGTGATCCTAGATTCTGAAACTTGAACCTGTAATTATATATTTAACCTCTTGTGCTTACAGTTAATTATTAAGTTATATCCCTGAATTTTTCCTAAAAAAAAATCTCTCCATCTCTGATACAGCAATGATCCTAAAAGTGTGGTCACTAAATCTCTAATAGCATCCAACTATCCACTAAATAAAAAGCTTCACCCCAGAATTAAGGACCTCACTACATACTTTCAACTTCACTTCTTTAATAGCTTATTTGATAGTTATCTTTTATCCTAGGGAATCTTAGTCTATATTGTTTCCCTAAACATAGCTAATTTTCATAGTCCAGTGATTGCTCAAACCATTTATGTGTCCTAGACAAATCCCTAATCATATCAGCTAAAATCTTAGATTTTCCAAGTGGAAACAGGACCTCCTCCTTGAAACTAGTCATGGTCAGCCACAAATTCCTTCCAATCCTTTGAACGCATTCTATGCATTAGTAACAGAGTCCATAAGAATTGGATATACCATCTTGTACTATCTCTATGAATGTGTTGGCCTCCTTCCTCCAATAGTAGAATGTAGAGTTGACCCATAGTAATGTTAATTTCCTTCTATTGTAATGTTAATTACATGAAGATGTAATAATACTAGTATCACTATATTTAGTATCTAATATCTCTGTAATGTTAATTACCTGAAGATGTAATATTACTATTATCACTACACTTAGTATCTAATATCTCTATATTTGCTAGAGTGCTCATACTAAGTGCTAAGCAAATATTTGTTGAATAGTTGTATGAAATTACTACTTGCAACCTATTTAATTTAGTGGAAAGTGTGGGACTCCAGCTTTGAGAATGAACGCCTTCCCCTGACATACATACGGTATTTCTACATTAATCACTGAAAGTCCCATGTTCACAACTTAACAAATTCTTTGCCTAGAGAAGTTGTTTTGGGCACGAAGTCTGGAGATTTCATGAGATCCAAGAGGGTTTTCTGGAGTGCATTCTATGAACTTCTGCAAAAGAAAACTTCCCATACTAATTAATGTGCAAAGATGGCCTACAAGGCGAGTCACCTTTGAGCTTAAAGGTAAGCTGACTTTCTTTTTTTATTTAAGAGAATAACTTGCCACTGGGTTGGAAAGTCAAATAAGGTAAAAAAAAAATTAAGTCATTAGAGACTGTGTTTTCAGACAAGAATGTGGCAACAGCATCTATTCTCTAAAGATTGAAATTTAATTCAATGATTGTCAATTAAAAAATTAAAATAGGCATTTGGAACAGAAATAAAGGGCAGGAATAAATTCTCAAGCATGGAGAATAAATAATAATGACTCCATGACCTATTTATCCTTTTTAATATTTATATTTCATTAATGAATGTGTTAAAAGAAATTTGTTATCCAGGAAGCATTCACTACCGAGGGAAAAAGAAAAAAAAAATGAAACATTTTTTAGAGAAATTATCTTGTTAGCTATCAGTAATTTCGAAGTTCTTTTTATACTCCATGCTTGGAGAAAACCACTTCTCTAGGGGAGCGAGATTCTACAGTTTCTGAAGAGTGAGGCTTTTGGTGTTTCTGTCTCAAACCATTTGACCGTGTCTCTGGAATCTGAACCAAACCTCTTTCACTCCAGCCCTCTTGAGGACTGGAGAACCCGTGCCATTCTGGCGTCAGTCCCTCCGATCTATCTGGAACTCCTTGTTTAAAGTCCTTCTCTCCACATGTCTGTTGAAAATAATCTCATGCATGATGAAATACAATTGATCGGTTCCAATATCCTCTCTTCTTTTGGCATTTTGTCTGTGCTTGGATTTCTGCTAATTCCATTCTTCTTTAGCTCCGCGTGACTGCTCCTTCTCAGCACTCCCCACTCCTGCCTTTTTCGGTATCACATTGATGAAGACCCTTTTGTCTTTCTCTGCTTTTGGAAATCTTGTGCAGTCTTATGATTTTTTTTTTTTTTTTTTTGGTACCGGGGATCAAACTCACTACCTCGCTCTTACCAGGCAGGAGCTTATACTGCTGACCTAAATCCCCCAACCTGTCTTATGATTCTTAAATGTGCACCTTTATCTTGTTCCCTTTCCAAAACAAACAAACAAACAAATAAATAAACAAACAAAAAACCCATAAGCTGTAAGTGGGAAAAGAGGGATCTGCTTCCTCACCTGTGGATATCAAAGCCTAAGTTCTCAATAATTTCTTTGCCTTAAACTCACTGTAGTTTGAGCATCATCTTTGCTTCTAACTCACCTTGAATTTAAGGGTTGCCATCTTTATTCCTGGTGTTTTCTGAGTGCCACTGATTGACACTACATGGCAGAACTGGGTTTAAATCTTTTCCATTTGTTTTGCCAGTCTTCAAGGTAGACTTTCAGTGCTGTTCTATTTCACAGATAAATTTTGGTGCTAGAAAAATGCTCCATAGAGCACGGGGACTAGATGCTTGCATTTTGAATAACATCTTGAAGGCATACATTGTTCCAGGCACAGTTATATGCTACTATTTTAAGTTTCTCGAAGCACAACATACGAAATTAAATGTCTACATTAATAGAACAGGTAAGATAAGTTAGTAAATCAGGTTTTAAAATAAGGATCAATGAGGATTATGGAAAGCTGAGGGTTTATGCCTCACATAGTTATTCAAGTTTAACATGTAATGACACTGTAGGAAAGTACATACACATACTCACAAACACACACTTATATAGACACACTTACACAGAGGTCAACATTTGGTGTTTTGTCCTTTACATTTATACAAGTTTTTCGGTAGAAGAGTCATATCTAGAAACATATTTCCATGTGGGGGTTGAATGAGAAATGATTGATTTCCATGTATTCCCATCTAGACCCTTAAGGCTGGTCTAATGAATGCCTGATGGTCACTTTCCAGTCTTAGGGCTTTGGTTGAGTTGTTTCACTTGTGCAGCAATTATACACATGGGCTTTAGACTTTGACAGAAAACATGAATAGATCATAACTTGCATCCTTTCTTTATCAGATGATTAAAATACATAGCTCGAGGGCATAGCAGTCCCCTCTCCCTGTGAGGGTGAGCCCAGGACTGTATTCTCAGGGTCAGTGTGGAGCTCCCTGTGGCTTGGACACTCTGCGGGCTGGGCTCCGTCCTAAGCTGTGGGAGATTCCTTTGCTGCGTGGTTGTTAGCTTGGCAGATGGGGCCTCATTGTTTCAAAGTTTCAGTTCAGAAAATTCAGGCAGGAAGGGTTAATCTACATTTTAAAACAGTCCTCTTTGAAGTAAATTATACCACAAATGAGAAACCTGTGTGGAGTTCTGGGTTCTCTGTTAGCTTTGGCAGGGCCAGGAGCCTGTTTTGATGATAAAGCCAGCATTGAAAAAGTGTATTTTATATCGTAGGAAAACTAAGCAAATTTAAAACACTTCACATTTGCCTTTTGACACCCAATAACCAATAGATGAACTTTAATTTCTGGGAGGCCTCCTCATGATTAATGGTTTTACATTTATGAAGTGAGAAGAATGAGCCGTGCATTGCAGTTGGTCTTCTGTCCGTCTCTACAGAGGGCCCGTGCCAGGACTTTGATGTGCACTCGTATTCTGGCACGAGGCTTCACACTTCACACCCAGCACAGAGCCAGCTTGCAGATCCTGTTTTGCACAGTGGCTCCAGACAGATACCATGGATTTGAAGGCAGTCTCTTAAAATGTGGCAGTCACAGTCTTCCCTTTCCTACTTTAACCCGTTTCCCAGGCTAGGACCTCTTGCCTTTGCTAGTTACTCTTTGAAGTCATCTCCGTGAAGGTGAGACTTGATGCTACGGGCCTGGTTCACAATCCTTTTCTGTTTCCGGTAATTGCTGGTGAAAGGAAACAGTTATATTTATCTTCTCACATTTCCATTTAGTAATTTCATGCTCCACTCTTTCATGGGAGAGGCAACACTTGTGTAAATATCTTTGGGTCCTTCCTTAGCTCCTACACTTTCCATGAAGAGGAAGGTCATTCATGAAGCCATGTGAAGTAACTGGCAATGTTTCCCACCAAAGATTTCTTCCCCATTTCAAGGCACATGGTAGGTTATATTCATCAGCATTTCTGTCACTGGAACAAAATACTTAACACCAGCAATTTAATGAAGCAGAGGTTTATTTTGGCTCATGATTTCAGAGGTTTCAGTTCATGGTAGACTGGTTCCATTGCTGTGAGTTTGAGCTAAGGCAGAACATCATGGTGGAAGAATATAGTGGAGTCAATTGCCAAATTCATGGTGGTCCAGAAGCAGAGAACAGGGAAAGAGTGCCAGAGGGAAAAGAACTGGGGAGCAGACATGCTCCCAGGAATCACATTCTCTATGACACACTTGCTCCAGCTAGGCACCTGATCCTTATTTCAGCTATGAACTTATCACTAAGTCAGCTCACGGATGCAGTTAGCGTTTTCACAGTCTAATCCAGGGGTGGTGAACCTATAGCCTGTGTGTCACGGATGGCTGTTTGTTATCACTGAAAGCTTTGAAAGGTTTGCCATCACTGGTCTAATCAATTGTGTCTTAATCCAGTCAGGCTGATAATCAAGATTGACTGGCACAGTAGGCTTGCCTTCCCTCTTCCTTGGCGACCACATGACTTGCTATGTTCAAGTACTGAGAGGCCTGCAGCCATGCTAGCCTTGAGGATTTGGTTAGAGCTGCACAGAGATGCATTCCATTGGAGTTTAGAAATAATTATTGCTGTTTTGCAATAACATTAAGGGCAGAACATTTGGAGAAAGTGAGCTCAAATGCATTTAACCTTGCGACTTAGACAGGTAATAAGAAACATGCAGGTAGAGTTTTGCAAATGACAAGGGAACCAAGGATGGCGAAAAGGGAAGAGAGGGGAAGTGGAAGGGGAGCAAAAAGAATTAAATGTGTTATGTACATGTGCCAACCTCTCACGATGAGTATAAACACTATGTATTGCAAACATACACTAATAAAAATAAAAACCTAATGCTGGGGTTATAGCTCAGCAGCACAGTGCCTGCTGGCAAGTGCAAGGTCATGAGTTGGATTCCTGGTACCTAAATAAAGAAATATCTAAAAAGGTACTTGTTACATGTCTTGAAAAAGATGACAGCATCAAGAAGACAAGTACATAAAGCTGTTTACTTGAGTCTATGGCTGAGAATTTCTGGAAAAGGATGCATTGTTTCTTTTCTCACAGATCGATCAAGCAAAAGTGAATACAAATATTGTCTAGTTGCTTATATACAGCATTTCACCAGAGCTACAGATCATCAGTTCTCAAAAGAATGCCACAGCCCAGGCTAGGAAACCACCACTATTTTCTGTGGTCACTGCACAACCTCTTCAGAGAGGATTGTGATTCCTGCCTGGACCACTGGGCTGGGAAAATACACAGGTCCAGAGAAGTCAGAGCTTTGACGTTGTGAAAATAGTGATCTGTAATGTGTCTTATTCAGGTGAGTGAGAGTGCTAGCTAGTTTCATCATTTCCATTTGCCGGTTGTATTCTCCTGAGTTCATGTTATTAGTCTCCAGTGTTAGTGCTAGCAGAGCTTTCAAAGATTTGCCTGCTTTGGGGATTGGAGTAGAAATGGGAGATCATTAAGACTGTGAAATGATGCACAGGCTGTTCTTTCCTTGGTCCAGTCATCTTCCATTCCCCATCTTACAAAACCCCTACACCCATTCCCAGGAACATTATGTTGCTGGCTCACAACTGAAAAAAATTTCCTTTTTAACTTACAGGTGTCAATCTTTCATATTAGTTTACCTAAAGAAGAAAGACTTCAAACCTTTATTGTAGAGTTCAATTGTGAAGCATCCACAGATCCAACATTTACTCTTCTAAGGAATATTAAAAGTTGAAAAAGCAGTGCTTATTAACCTGCATAAATCTCCATTTGAGTAGTAAGGCAGGAGATTTTTGAGGCTGGGAATTTCTGTATTAACCACTTTCTCTCATATCATTTCACTGTGAAGAACAGGAATCTATAACTGATTCTTCCACTTTTAAAGGCTGCCAACCTTCTTAAATGGAAGGAAAATGCTTTCCCCCAAATGTATAGTACACCCACTGGGATTTATCACCTGAGTTCTAACTACAAATGAGGTTCCCTCACACAATGACAGTTCCCTGCCTCCCTTCCTTCTATCATTTAGTCTTAACAACCAAGGGTATGATCTCGCGTGTGTCGAGGTGGATATACTTGTTGCTTTAGGAAAGTAGCAATCTTCACATGGAACTCTTATTCCCCAAAGAATGGAACAAGTGGAAATAACATTTCAGTTCCAAAAGTAATGGCTTTATTGGAGAACAAGAATTAGACACATAACTAATGTGTGTTCTAAATTAGGCAACTCTACCTGCCCAGTCATAGGAACAACAACATACTCCAAAGGTCAGCTTCTTTGCTACTAATCTTTCTATCAGAAGACACTGACCCAGCCATATGCTGTCTGATTCAGGCTGACCTGTAAGGGGGAGGGAGTTGAAGAGTTTGGCTACTCATACTGGGCTCTTGCTCCTAAACCCACCAACGATGTACTTCACTTCTTTAGCTGGTTATGCAACGTGTAAGGTGGGTGTTTAGACAGAGCAGACTCAGAGAACTTGGTAACTGTTGTATAGTGAAAGTGATTCACTATACACCTTCCCAGCACTTTCTGTAGTTATTACTGCAATCTCTGAGCATAAAAAGAAAATAATTTCAACCCAAAGCTACCCAGTGAAGTTATCCTGTACTATGTCCCATAAAACAATAAAGCATCAGTGGCTCTGACTAGGGCAGCAGATCTGAGGCTACAGAAATAAGAATCTCATAAGATTGCTGCTTTCAAACGCTGATAAGTATATCTACGCCCCGAACAGGTTGGACCATAGCTTTATGTTTAAGCATAAAAGATAAGAAAATGGGAGACAAGGAAATAGCATTGTGTGAGGGAGTCTGCTTTATGTTTAATCTGTACATTCGTGAGTTAGTGTAATACAATCCTGATTCCTTCCATTTCCTCATGTAGACTTCCACATAGAAGGGGTAAACAGAGCTGGCATTAGGGGTGTGTGACTGATGCAGTAGACAGCGTTCAGTACCTTGTGATCAGAATATTCTTCAGTGGTTTAGCCCAGGGCTCTGTGTTTTTCTGCAGTATAAGTCCAGCATGTGCTGCTTCTCAGGGTTGATCAGCTGTGGTTCATGTGGGCCACACAGATGAGATTACATTTATCCCTGGCGGGTTTCTTGAGCCTTAAAGGACCAGATGCCAATGAATCTGAGGATTCTGTAGTCTGTTGCTGCTTATTTCTAAGTACTAACTTTGTGTGCAAGGGTGTTTAGGCTCAGGCGACTTATAGGAGTTGGTACCTGTTATACAGTGAAAATGACTCACTACAGGGTATGTCAAATTAAAATTCAGAACCCTTCAAAATATCATGAAGAATCTTACGATGGCGATGGTAGATCGTGCAGTCAAACGTAGGGCTTTTTAAAGTACAGAACCCTGAATCAAATTTAAGACTACTCGTTACCCAAGGCAGAAACTGCCCTTACCTTTTTTATGTATCTCAAATTATGTCAACATATACAATTCAACAAAACTATCAAAAATTGTGCAATGAAGTCAATCTGCTTCTTGGAAATATTTCAATAATAAAAATGCCAACAATAAAATAACCTGCACTAAACTATTAACTGCTGTGATTGTCAAGTTCCCAGGGAGAAACTAAACTTCAAATAGCATGGTTTCAAATAAATTAAAGTCCTAAATTTTTAAGTAAGAAAATAATTAAAGTCTGAAATTAAAATCCTGGATTTTGTTATTTAACTATCTAAAGAAATTAAAGCCCGCAAGAATCTTTGCCAATGTCATATAACTTTTCAGTTTCAACTACAGGGACTTTCCAAGAGAAATAAAGCAGCTTCACCAATTCTATAATTCTTAGAGAAACTTATTTTAAATTTTAGGAAAGAAAAGTTACCTTTAGGAAACCAATTCTTAGACAATTTAAAAAAATATGCAGATGACCCTGCAGAAAACTGAACACCATTGGACACCGAGAACATCAATTGCTGGTGATTTTATACTTGGTACTGTCATTTTGACTATATGACAAAAGATTCCCACTGCTTGCAATCTTCGGGGAACAAGTGACAGGAAAATGACCCTGAAAGAGGAACAGCCCTCTATTTAATTGGAAATTTGCAAGAGGGCCTTCTGAGGAGCCATGGATCATTCTGGAACTAGAAGCAATACCTTCTCATGCAACCAAAGCAGAACCATTGGTGGAAGCTTCTGTGTCTCACCCCTGTCTCCCTGAGCACTGCAGAGAGACAGTGTAGACTCTAACAATGGACAAGTGACAAAACTAGTGGCTAGTTTTGAGATATGACAAATGGCAGCCTCCAGCCCAGAGCTGGCTGTAGAAGACAATGGAGGACTCTGAAGGTTGCTGAGTTGCAGTGGTAATCCAAGATGGCGGAAATGCAGGTCCCCAGTGTCAGTCAGGAAATATTCCCGGTTCAGCATTCTGTGTGGTTTCCACATTAGATGTTCCTCTGTTTGTCAATGGTAAAGCTCTACTGAATGTGAGCTCCTTTGATCAGAGAACAAATGCTGGTTATTTTAACATTTATTATTGAGAGGCCTCTGGAACAGTGATATTCTGCCCCAACTAATGTGAACTCTATTACTTTAAATATTAATAGTGTATTTATTAATTACAAAAATGCACTCCTAGGTCCTAATACAGCCAGTTGCATTTTAACCATTCTCCCTCTTATTCCTCATCTGCATTTTTGCTCTGGAAACAGGAGCAAAGAAAGCTTTGTCTCACTTTCATTGCACTTTTCTGCACTTTGTGGCAGGGCTGACTCCTAAAGAGCCACGTAAGGACGGGGAAGCTGTGGCTGTAACGATTCCTGATGGCCCGTGTTCTGTCCTAAAGGCAAGAGAAATGTGTTCAGCTGGGAGTGTCAGTGAGTTCATTGTAGTGAATTGAGAAGCTGCTGCCCTTTGCCCCTTTCTGTATTATCTAAGGACCTCCTGGAGTGGCCAACAGTGGTGATGATAAAGAGGTAAACAGGGTAGCTAATGACCTCTGAGTCCTCAGACAGTATCATCTGCGTGTGAAAGATGAAGTCTAGCATACAATGCTTTTGTTATTCTCAAAAATAATTATTTCTTTCTCTGAGAAAGAAGAAATCAATGCAAGGAAATGCTATTCCCCACGAATTGTTCAGGTCTTCGTGTTACTCTATACTGACACTGGTGAAAGATCTCTGCAGGCTGATCAATAAATTCTTACTGACTTTAAACCAGTACAAGTGACCATGTACATTTTAAACAAGTCCATGTGGTTTCAAGCCAGTTTTATATGTGACCATGGAACAAATATAACTGTTACAAGTTTACAATTATAGAATCTCCTTTAGAAGATTTTAGGAATGAAAAGCTGTCCATCTTTGCACCGCTTTCTTCATGTTTTCTTATTTTTCATGGCAAGTTATAGCAGAAAAAAAGACATATGAATATAGGAACAAGGGCTAACTAGGTACAATAAACCCAAGAAACAAACTCACTACAACACTACTACTAATACTGCACTACTACAACAAACAAACTCATCATAAATCATTTGTAAGTTACATTTTCCTTACAAAAAGACATGAACATTTTTATCCTTTATGATTCTACTGTCTCTGTATCTGCCTCTTCCATCTGGAGAGTTGCCCTGGCCAGCAACTCTCTGGCGTTTGTCCCCTTTCCAATTTCCCCATCACTATTCAAGACTAGACTGTCATCTGCTCATGCGGTCTATTGCCTTGGTTTCCTATCAAAGGTTGAAACTTTCAACAGGGTCAACCTGCAACCTTACCTTCAGTTTAAACTGGTGACACAGGCTCTTCTTTGTCACAGGCACTGGGGTTCCCTGGCCCTGGTATTCCTCTACACTGCACTTTTCTTTGGTAGTGATCACCATGCAATTGTCTTAGTTCATGCAGGCTGCTAGAACACAATGCCACTGACTTGTTTACAATGGCTTGTAAACAAGAGAGATCTACTTGTTGTAGTTCTGGAGTCTGAGATGTTTGAGGTCAAGACACCATCAGATCTGGTGTTAGGCAAAAGTTTTCTGTCTGGTTTATGTACTGTGGTCTTCTTCATATAAAGGACAGGAGGAGGGATGAGCAAGGGGTTCCAGGGAGAGGCCATGAGCTGTTCTGAAACTAAAAAGAGGTCTTCAGAAAATATTCCGTTTACTTTCTGATAATACTGAGGCTATGTTCTCTCTCTGCACTGCTCATGACTTCTCTTTATGTCCCAGGCTCTCTATGAGTCAGCCCAAATTTCTTTTAGAAGGCACTATAAGACTCTATTCTTATGTCCTAATCTCCTTTGAAAGTCCCCAGTTTATATGCAATGTCATTTAGATGTGTGTTGTTGGGAAGACCATCACACTGGGAATCAGAATTTTACCATACAAAATTTGGTGGGCACAAGCGTTCACACTATAGTAGTAGTAGTATATCACAGGGATTCTTCTTTTTCAAACTTGACATTCAGCAACCTGTTTTATGAAAGCCCTATACTGTAGGCCAGCAAGTCATTTTTGTTTTGGTCATGGGGTCATAAGTAGGCTATAGAAACAAGAAGTAAGAAAGGTGCAAAGAACTTGTATGGTTTCTGTCTCCCATCTGCAATATGATCTGAAAGTAATTTGAGTTTATTTTTCTACTTTTCTTGCAGAAGATACTGCTCCCTTATTCTATTCACATTTCTTGATGGCACACTAGTGAAGACCAAATTAAAGTGAGCACTCAGGAGGTCTGACGATATAGCTCAGTGGTAAAACACTTGTCTGGTAAGTAGAAGGCTCTTGGTTCAATCCGCAACACTGTAGAAAAGTTTTTCATTAAAAAAAAATACAACGAGTTCACATATTAACTTAATGAGGCATTTTAGACAGTTATATCATAAGAACCTCCCAGGCTGGGGAGCAGAGATCCTTTTGTAAAGATCTCAGTCTAATCCTTTTAGAATTTTCTCACTGCTTACTTCATATTTCAGTCTTCTCTGCACAATCCCCCTTCACTGGGGGATTTAAATTGGTTCTCCCTACTGTACACTGGGGTGTCACAGAAGCCTCACAGGTATGTAGCATTGGAAGGAAAAGTGAACACATACAGAAGCAAGCATACATGCTATACTTGCCCCACTTTCTCTCAGCCGAAGTAACAGTACTTTTTGTTGTTTTTCATTTTACTGTTTCTGTTTTGCATACTGGATTTGAACAAAGGAATACAGACCTTGCTCATCCCTCAGGCAATCATCTAAAATCTCTCTATCCTCTACATCAAACATTTTTGAGCAAAAAGTGTCTACATTACCCTGGTGAAATTGTACTTTCAAAGATCCCAAATGCTATCATGGTTTTCAGAGTAACATTTGTTTTTATCTTTTATGACCATTTTTAATGCCAATGATCATTCTGCCCTCAATCAAAACCCTCTTCTGGTGCCATTTCCGGGACCTGTGCCCACCTATCTGATATTTGCACCACCTGTTTTCCTTGACATTTTTCTGCTAAAGATGGTGTCTGTCTCAGATCATGCTTCCTAGACATAGAGGCTGGGGAGTGCTGTCAGAAGGGGAATGAGGAAAGTAACATAGGGAAGAGACATAAAGCATATTGTTTCAGATGGTGACTAGCATTGTTTGTTCCTATGAAATGGTCTGGAGCTCAAATTGCACTACTTATGATTTTTCTTTAAGGCAGGAGGGCTGGCCGCGTGTAACAATACTTTTAGCAATAATGACAGCAATAGCGAGGTGGAGATGAATGCCCCAAATCATAAAGAGGACCTGGGTAAGGCTTATCAACATCTACTACATCACTCTTAGTTATTTCTTTCCACTCTTTCCACTTTCCTTAGAATGATGTTTTCTCGTGTCTATGCATAAGTATGTATCTGCCCCATGAATATCACCAACGTCTTGTGCATCTCCACTTCTTAATTCAGTGCACATTTGATGTCCTTCAAAGTTATAATTTTAATACTAAAATCGTTAATCATCACTTTATCTACACGTACTGACTTTGCTATGTTAGTTAATGGTATCATTATTCTCCTTGTTACTAGGGCTCAAAAGATTTCAAACTGTCTGTCATGCTTTCTTCTTCTGTCATTATTTCTTTTTTCTTTATTCCCTACATTAATTCATTAAAAATCACCCCTGATTTCACTTGATGCTTTCTGTCTTTGCCCATGACATTTTCTTCATCTCAGATGCTTCCTGCGAGTCTGTACATGGAAGGGGTAGAGAAGTGAGGGCTCCATAGCGCTGAGATTACTTCCCCTCATCTTTTGCTTTCCCTTGTCCCTCCCTTTCTGTCATTTTTTCACATGCCGTTGTCATGTTGACTTCTCCAAGGGAAACTGCTTCACCCTCTTGCCTTGGGCCAGCACAAAAATCAGAGAAAATAATAGGTGGTAATATATTGAACAGAAAAAGAAAACACACACACACATACACACACAAGCACATTAGGATTTTGAAGCAAATAGTTGCAAGTTTTTAAATCCAGCATTTTAGCTTCAGTATCTAAACTATTACTTTTAAGCAAAGCAAATACTGACAACACACTATGGCCCATGAAATGCCAATAAAGAAAATATCAGGAAAAACAAAGAAAAGATAAGAAAAGATCAGAGGACAAACTGTTGCACATCTAAAATCACCTCGAATTTTCAAGGCCATTCTAGATGCATGCTGTATTCTACCACGCATGATTGATTCACTCTGCTGGTAGGTAAAGGGCTGGAAATCTGCAAACATAGTAATAATAATGATCGCAGCTTCTTCTTAATGGGAAGACAACTGCGTTCTCGGATGAACTAAACATGGTGTATTCACTTATAGTAAAAATTAGTTTTTATATTTTATGGTACAGATATTTTGTCAAGTTCACTCTCTCTATAGCTCCTGTCCACAGAAAAGCCCTGCCCTGTTTATGGAGGTTTGGCCAGCTCAGTGGAATAATTAAACATTTCCCAGCTGAACAAGAGATTTAAGTTGCAGAAATGAAAGCTTTATTTATTCCAAAAGTGACAAAGCACAACCTCAGCATCAGCGAACAAATTTAATAATTACTCCCTTTTTATACTTAAAACAAATGGTACTTTTTCTGCTGCAATACAGTATCAGTCACAGAGTGACCATAAATCAATGAAACTCTGTGCATGTAGCAAGCCATTTTTAGAATTTTATTAATCATTTAATTTATTAAAGTGTACTGCCTTTGTAAAAATATTCATATGAAGGAATATTTTCACAATCAAAATGAAAAGAACGTGACTTTAATGATTTTACTTCCCATAAAACCAGACTAAGGAACTCAAACTGATTGTTCCTCTCAGAAAAAAAAAAAAAAAAAAAAAGGAGAAACAACAAGTTTTTAAAAGGTACCATTTGACAGTAATAAAGAGTTTCTAAAACAATTGAGGATAGATAGGCCTTGACTTGGCAGAATGAGATAAGCTACTCAAAATTGCTTTTGCTTAGCAAAGATTCTCCTGACCTGCAGGACTCTCTCCAAAACTGAGCTGTACTTTTGTAGTCTCACATACCTGGGAGGACAGACATCAAACCCAGACACCACCCTGTGGGCAGAAACTCTGGCTTTCAATTAAGATGGGTTCTGTGAAGGGAAATATGGTTTACCAGAAGAGTGGACCAGAAGTAAAACAGGTGTCATAAGGATTTGCAACCAGGATTTCATCATTCAGGGCCCCCAAAATTCTAAGTCTCTCTGCCAAGTTCCAGAAAGCTACCGCACAGGGGCTCTAAAGGAAGTCTCCATTGTTTTATATTCCCTACCAAATGATTTATTAGATAAACATCCATCATAAGTAAACTAAAACAAAATCTCAGAAACAACAAATGAAAGAAATAGATCCATAAATAAGTGGCATGCACAAATTGTCTGATACAGACCATAAAGCAAATACTCTCATTAAAAAAAAATAAAATGTAAGGATTAACAATTTGTCAGAAAACTAGGAACACAAAAATGACATAAAAATTTAAAAAGAAAAATATATACAAATAAAACAATAGTAAAATAATTTAATAATTCACTTTAAGATTTGATGAGCAAATTAGGCAAAGCTGAAGAGTAAATTGAGGTTAAACCAGAAGGAACTTCAGAAAGAACACAAAACTAACAGCATCGCAAAAGTTTTAAAAATACAAGTATGGAAGGAGCCGTTTGAAATCTACAGAGAGAAAAATCTATTATTTGTTTGATTTGGGTTCCAGAAAGGAAGAAAGGAAGGAGTGGAATAAAGACATCATCTGATGAGAAAATAGCCGAAATTATTCCCAACACCATCTTTAGATTTTAAAATGAAAGATATCACCCCTAGATTTTTTAAGTCCAGTGAATCTCAACTGAGAAAAAATGTCTTCTGTTAGACAAACCTTAGTGACACTCCATGAAACTGAAGTGCCAAACTTTAAAGCAGTTAGAGGACATTACTGTTAAAAAAGTTTATTGAGTGCATCAGTGGGAGCTACAAGACAAAGGGATGATATTTAGGAAATATATGGTTTCAAAACTAGAATTTTGGACCCAAGAAATGCCTTGTATAAAAATCATTACAAAATTTAAGAAGTGAATAACAATACAAACATGAAAATATTCAATCACAAGCTTCACTAGGAAACTCTGTATGACATATTTTGGGTAGATGGAGCTTAAACCCAGACAAGAGGAAGAAGACTCTAAGAGAAGGTTGGTTTAGTGAATATTGGCTGAGTAAAACAATGATGGTTATGGTTTATGATCTTCAGTATACTTGTTTAATATCATTAAATAAGTGTCAGCTTTATCCTATAAATTAGGAATTGTATAAATAGATTTATAATGGTCCAAAGTCTGAAAGAACAAGACACTCTCTAATTTCCCCTACTTTATTATGCTTTCAAAGTTATGTACTTATCCCCCTAGAAAGTACATTTCATGAGGGCATTTGGAAAGCTGGGGTCTATGCTCCGAACTGATGTACTCTGAGCATCTAGAATAGTAACTGCCACATAGTAGATGCTCAGAGACCTTTGATTAATAAAGGGATTTGCTCTCCACACTGCCAGTTATTTTTCCTGTGTGGCATCACACTGCAGTATGATCTGTTAGTGCTGAGGGGTGATTCAACAGAAAGCTCTACGAATCTAATGGCACTGTCACGATGCTGCTGATTCCTTTGTATGAATCTTGACGAATATTCTCGGAAGGCACTCTTGGTAGGCTAGGTGTACACAGCATAGTTAGAACTTTTCTCTTGTAACTTGTTCAGACTTGTCTTCTGGACCCAGAATTTAGGTTTTATTTCCCCTGAAGCAGTTGTTATTCCTTTTTCTTATCCTATTAAGTTCGATTCATTCTGCTGTTTCATTTTGTGTGTCATCACAATATCCAGAAACTGTTTGAGGAAAAAAGATAGGATGCATTTAATAAACGTTAATGAATTATTGCCTAAAATGAACAGCCCTCAATGGACCAAGAGTTTGGAAGGAGTTAATGCACTGTGTTACACGCCTCAGATACTCAGAGAGGCCTATGTGTACTCTGAAGACCCAAGTAACGATGCCATTAACCTTTCCTAGCCTAGCTGCAGAAAGCTCTTCACCACTGGTTCAAGTGACTCTTTTTCCCTTCACTGCAACTAGCTAGAATTTTTATTAAGTGTCATTAATCAACGGTGAAAAATTCTCTGAGCAGGAAAATTGTCACTGGAACTGGCTGCAGTATATGGAAAAAATAAATAAAAGGGTTTGATAATTATATATTAACTCAAACAGTAATAGTCTTTTCAAATCATCGTAGGTTGTAGGTTCTCTTTGATTTTAGGGGTCTAATTTGGGGGAAGACCTATTAATCTTTTTTCCATTTCTTTGCCTTTCTTATTCAGTAATTGAACTGTTCAGGTGTTATTGATTAATGTAGCTTTCTTAAATGACAGGTTGGTATGGCAGCCAGAGCTATTCTCTGTGCTGTTCTTACTTCTGAAATGACTCATGAGTTATTCTGGAATATAGAGAAAGAATCAAGATTTCAGGTTTTGTTTTAAAAACAGACTTAGGTACTCCTAAAGGGGGTGTCAAATCTTATTTTCTTTGGACCACTTGTGTTTGAGCTAACTGGAATGAAGATTAATTTGTATTAACTGTAAGAACTAGAATGTCATAAACCTATCAGATTGGGTGGGGGGATGTGGGCCGTAGGAGAGTTTTTATTAATATGCTTTCATAAGGGTCTAACTGAAGCGACTACAGGAAAGAATTATACTCCAGATGTAGCATGTTGAGGATCATGGTAGTTATACAAATGAGTGAAGCTCTTCAAATTTTAATAGGCTCACAATTAGAAGAAGAAGAAACGAAAACATAGTCTGGAGAAATAGGGAAAAGGAAGTGGATGTTTAGGAAGGCAGACCCTGTAGGATTTTATCATAGCCCAAAACTGCCACTATCATTTATTTTGTGGAACAAACATCTGTGCTTTGTGATATAATTGGAGGATACAAGTGTAAGGTGAGTTCTGTTTAGTTTGCAACTCTGGTTGTTTCTCGCCCCACACTGTTTGTGTTAATTGCCCCTCGTGGTTGGACTGCATGCCTCTAATCCTCATAGTGTGCAAGTGAATTTGTGCTGTGCTTCTCTCAAACACACCTGCAAGAAATTTTAATGGCTTTAAAACTTGAAGATGCTTTCCTAACTCCCCATTGCATAAGAGTCATGACTATCTGAGGCATCATCACAAAGGGTAATTTAATAATAGCTATTATGATGATGTAGGCACCTGAAATTGCAGCTGGCGGTGTACACCACTGTAATAACATATACCTTACTCCCTGCTGAGAGACAGAGAGAGAGAGAGAGAGAGAGAGAGAGAGAGAGAGACTTAGCTGATTTCTTACCACTGCTATCTATCTATCTATCTATCTACTGTCTGTCTGTCTACCTATCTATCTACCTACCTATCTGGTGATTGACCAACTGATCAATTTCACATGCTCTAAATTGTATCTAAAGAAAGATTTTGGCAACAGATACAGAAAGAGAATCCTAACTGAATTACAAGCTGTAAATGCTTTGAGAACCTATGACGTGCTTCATTCTGCCCTCTGAATTTTCTCTTAACATTCGAACTGTGAGGAAAACTAATTCGTTTCACTCACTAGCTTAGTCTCATTTTTCCAGTTATGGCTCCAAAAACAGAAAAAGAAATGCTACTTTTACTAAAATGTGAACTGGAGTTTAAATTTTTAAAGCTTTGAAAAGTGTCTATATCTTGAAAAGTAGATAATCATCTTTTAAGGGAAAGAAGTAGCTTAATGTGTACATTCATTAAAACTAAAGTTTATGTTATATTTATTCATTTGTATATTTTTCAATTCATTCTGTATTGAATACTCAACTTTGAGTGGGCAACATTTCAGAAAAATGAGTATTTTTAAAATCTGTACTGATTCTCGATTATCACTATAGGACTGTGCTTTTTATTTGTCATTTACCAAATGTTTTGAAATGTGAACCTTAAGGTGAGAAGAAAAATCTGTGTATCATAGCTGTGAACTGTGTGCTCTCTAATCGTGTTGCTATTTCACTGTGCCCAAATATGAAGACAGAACACCTTAGAATGCCCTGTTAATGGTAATTATGTGTTGTTTCAAATATATCTCACTATAGCAGGCAGGATTTCTGTATATGTGTTGACGTGTGTGTGTGTGTGTGTGTGTGTGTGTGTGTGCAGAAGGGGAGGGAGAATATTGTCAGAGAACAATGTCAGAGAGTTATCAAATTTGTGCTTAGTTTCTGAATCAGATGCTTTCAGGTTACAATCAGCTAACTGTTTCTTCCATAGTTGATATATAGTAGAACTATTTCAACTCTTAGTAATATAATACATTTTTAATACGTCACACTGGCCTTTAGTAATTGATGAAGAGCAAGAAAACAAAACATCCAATTTCAGTGTAGATTGTCTCAGTGTCACCAAAACCTCACCTGAATGTCTGTATGAGCTACCTTCTTTCTTCAGAATCCAAGTCTAACATTTTCTAAACTGGACCTGAAATTTTGATCTAGTTGAGTGAGGCAGCTTAAAGCATATATTATCAGAGAATTTCCTAAAATAAATCTTAGTGAAGCTGCAAACGTTATTTTGGTTTAGTTTACAATGCCAAACAATAACTCAAAAAAAGATTCTCTATGTGAATCTGAATTTTTTAAATTTAAATGATGTTGGTTTAAAATTAAGTTGACTTTTTAGGTACACTCAGTCTTTAAAAAAAATTATTTGACATTATGTATTGCCCATTTTATTGAAACACTTATATTTGTCAAAGAAAGAATTGAAATTACAAAATATAATGATATAGTGTGCCTTTCTCATGCATATCACTTTAGTACATAAAATAATCTTCAAAATGGAAAAAGTTCAATTTTATTAACTAAACTATTAATGTCATATCCTCTTGCATAATAAAAATCATATTGTGCTAACTGCAAATAAAAAATATCACTGTGTCTTAAGTAATAATCGCATTCAGTCATTGGAAATAGGAGAAAGTATGACTGTAAGAATGAAAAAGCTTGTATAGTATTTCCACCATGATGAATAAGCTACTGGTTTTTCTATCCTGCACTTTTCCATGTTTGTCATTTTATCGTGAAATGATCTTTGAAAATCCACTTGCCACTAGAGGTGATAAGAGGTAGCCATAGTAAGTTCTGTCACATTTTTAGAATGCAAACTGTGACAAAGTGGAGTGTCAGCTGGAATGGCTTTGGGATATTCCCAGGGGATTAGCAAAGCACACCTCCGGATGTCTCTGGGTGGGTCACAGAGACATGACCCTTTGGGATCTAAATGTTTCCCTTGCTCCTTCCTGTTCCCCTGCTATGCATTCTGGTCACCATGAACTAAACATCTTTGCTTAGCCACTCCCTTCTGCAGTCTTGGGGCCAGAAAACCATGGATTGAACACATAATTTAAATTAAAGCTCTCCTCATTTAATTTAGGGAGTGAAATATTGGAGAGTGAGTGTTAATGAGTATTGTGGTGCAGCAACAAGTAGCCTGATTAATACAGAAAATGGGTTGAGAAAAGAGGAGGAGTTGCATGGAATGCACTGAAAACATGATCTAGAAGCCTTCAAAATTGATTTTTGGAAGGTTTGTAAAAGTTTGTAGATTTTGGTTAGAGAATCTTTAGAGTGCTGTATGTAGAGTATGAAAGGCGATTCTGGTCAGAGTGCAGAAAACAAGAATGCTGATAGAAATGTGAATAGGAAAGGTCAGAACAGGAGGCAGCAGTTGGATACAAGGGCTCCATTGGCAGTTGGACTAGAGGTCAGGTGTGTTAAACATTTACAAAGAATTTGCTTACATTTGCCTATATACTGACATTGCAGAAGACTGAGAACTAATTCATTTCATTGAGTAATTTCAATGTGGCATGGGTAGTTCTGATGACTTTAACCAGATTTATAGTGTGAATCAGGAGAAAAATATCAGATCATTAAAGTTTGAAAAATTTAAATTTTTGTCAAAAAGAAACCATGAACAAAATTAAAAACAAAGATGGTGGGGTTGCTGAAGAGATTAATGTCATGGCAAAGAAAATGAGTACTTTGTAAAGGACAGAATTGATACCTTGAAAACATCTCAGAAATTACCAAGACCTCCCATATGGCAGGCTCAAGTGTGCAAAAGTGTTAACATTTCATTTGAAAAGATAGTTCTTGGCACTCTTGTTCAAAAAGGGTCTCAGGAAATTCATTCCCCAGGATTTGTTTTACCATGCTTAGATGCTCAGTTACTCAGAGTACTGCTTCCATGGTCCAAGGGGGTCTAGCTATTGTCCACTTGGCAGACATTGGCTTATCTATGTTATGCTAGCTTTATCAGCATGCAAAAAGCAAGAGTTGTAGAGTCAGAGAAGCTTCCACCCAGATTTCAAAGGAAGGCCGAGGAGCCTTGAGAAGGGAGTGTGTGAAGCTATAGAAATCAAGTCAAAGATGTAGTGATGGTCCCAGAAAATTCAGATGCCAGGGCATCTTTATGCTAGTAATAAAGCCAGACTAAGAGAGAGGCATTTGGGTTGCAACTGACACGGTTATAGGAGCAGGGCTGGAGCTCACATCTCACCATACTGTGCCCATGATGCTGGATATGGAGGTACAAAACTTAATACTTACTCAACTGGTTTCCAATCTTGCTTTGGTCCAATTCTTTTCTATCCCTTATTTCTCCCTCTTGGAATAGGAATGTTCACCATGTTTCATTGTTCCTTGGAATTATGTACTTTAAAAAATCTTACAAATCCACAGCTAAAACTTTGCACTCAGTCTAACAGACCTTGTAGGAGACTATTGGGAATGTTGTGACACTGGGGAAATGATTATTATGTTTCATTTCATTTATATGTAAGATTCACCTTGCTGATTAGTACAGTGCATTTCTGTTATATCTATGTGGATCATGGAAGCCTAATTTTGGGGTCTGCATATAGCTCCTTACCCTTTTCTCTCTGGCATGATTCCTTTACTCTGCCTCATATTTTCTATGAACTAAGTATCTTTGCACAGCCACTCCTTTCTACCATAATATTTTTGCCCTGGAGCCATTTGACCCTGTACTAAATCTCCTGAAATCATGAACAAAACTAAACCTCCCCTCCTTTAAATTGTGGGTTTATGCATTGTATTTGACTGAAAGGAAAACTGCATAATACAGAAATATTTCCCCTATGTGCCTCAAGAGACTCGTTATTACATTTCATTGGTCAGAACTGGATGACCTTGCTACCTGTAGCTGCAAGGGAGTCTAGGATTCTAAGTATTTAGCTTTGCAGTATGATAGAAAAACAACTCTTGAGCATTTCCAGTCTCTAAAGCAGAAGGAAGTGAGAGAGTAGAGGGCGAAGAATTTTTTCACAAGTATTTACTATAATTTCCAAATTCTGTCTGAGATCTAATTAAACTCTAGCAGTTGAAAATAAAATTATGGGACAACAAAGGAAATGAGACATCTTTTGAAAGTTTATTGCATAGAGATAGATCTGGTAGGACTTATGTACATTATAATTTCAATTTTAAAATATCATTTGCTCTTTTAGAAAAAGAATATCAGTTTTATTGTGCTTACTTTTAAAAATTAGAATGAAAAATGGGAGTTTCCCCTTAAACAGACATTTAATACAATGCTCTTTATGTATATTATGGTGGTCAGCAGACTTATGCGGTAATTAGATAAAGAATTTTTGGTGAGGAGTTAGTTAAATGAGCACTAGTATCACTACTCAAATGAGTATTCATAACCACTACTTGTTTTATTCTAGAGCAGCAACAAAATGGCAGAGACGACAGCTGCCACATCATATACATACACACACTCCTTCCTACACAAACTATGCTTTGTACATCAGATGCAGCATAAATACCATGGCATGTGGCAGTTGCTATGACAACAAGATTTTTTTTAATGAAGAGCAGATGGAACAGGCATATAAAACTTGCATAAGTTGTTAGTAATCTGTGAGTTACTGCAGACTAGTTGCTGAAGGAAACTTTAAAATTCTAGCTTTTCTAATTCTTCCACATAACATGCTCAACTACCTCTTCTCTCCTTGCTTAATTCTGTTCATTTTGATAACAAGTTACAGTGATGAATTATCAACTGCTCTTCCTATAACACAGAAATTGCGTGTAATTGTAGATTGTGTAATTGTGTATTCCTGCCTTTGCTTTTCCAAATGAATTTCTATTATGGAACTTTTAACTCTGTTGTCCACTGAATACATATGTACTTGTAATGACCTCATATTAAGTTTAATTTGTGTAAATCAAGTTTAAGTCATATACAGTACATGGTGTTTTTGAAAATAGTTACAGTTCATTCAGTATACATAAAGACATTGAGGTAGTTTTAAGTATGAAATGGTTACAGTATTCTATGTGGCTGTTACAAAGTACAAAGTGACATGTAATTACTATGGGATCTATAATAAATAGTTTTGTTTAGTTTTTGCTCTGTTTCTCTAAGCAACCAACCTAGACTGTCCTTGTAAGGAATATCCTAATCATTGATACTTTGCAACTGCTACATAGAAACGGAAGGAAAAAATTCAAGGATGTATTTCTTGCTGTAAAATTCTAGTTATTTCTATTACATGGTTTTCTATATTTGTCTGTAAAATAAAATGACAAAGGAAATTTCAACATAATTCAGGAACAACTTAGAGTATACTCTGTGTAAGACAACATAAAATGATAACATTTTCAAGAGTAAAACAGAGAAACTGTCTTTAGGGGTGGGAACTGTGGGGAAGTAGGAAATATGTCTGATATGAAACAGACCTTAAGGATTATCAGCAGGAAGCTGTTCAGGTTCCAAACAGGAAGTGTCATTTTAAATAATGGTTCTCTTTGATGTCTCTTTATCATTTGACACTGTTGGTTAATGCAAATCTTTTTTAGTTCTTCTTTCTACACTTCTGTGATTTTTCATTTTCCTTGTTTCTTCTTTCTTCTCTAATAAAAAAAAATTCTCTATCATGCAAACTGGAAATATTCTGGGGATAACTGATTCACAAGCATAGAGAATACAATGATATTAAATTCACTTTTGTTTATTCTGTGGGTTTTCTCTTGAGAATTGACCTAAAGATGTGTTGGGGTTTTAGTTAGTCTTTATATTTTCCATTTTGTATGAGGACAACATTGAGTAGAAAGATTCATGACCAGCAGTTCATTTATAGTCCTTGCATGCAAAGATATCCCTTTGGTTTACACCCCGGGCTGCCACTTTAGATGCGATGATGGCTGCATTTCTACTTCAACCAGTAACAAGTTTCATGATATGACATTGCAGTTTTCTAGCCTGCTTTGATGTAGATCTAATGAATGGCACAACTCTGGACCTACTGCCCAGGTCTTTCAGACACACTTCATGGTGAAAAGCTGATCAGTAGAATTCCAGGAAGATTGAACTTTATCTTGCAAAGGACTCATTACAACCTCGCCTCTTGGTAGTTCTGGAGACTGTTGGTTCATTGCAAAGGCCAAGGCCACAAACCTTTATTCATTAATTTATCAGTTTATCCATTCACTATTTATTAAAATGTATTCTAACCCAAAACCAAAAAGGGCACTGGAAATAGAGATAAATGTGACAGACTTCTGGTGCTTTCATTCTAGAAAGAGCATCAGGCAATAAACATGAACACATTTCTTTTTTAAAAATAATGTTTGTAAATTTCACCTGCTATAAGATTAGAGCATAGGTCATGGGACAGAGAATAACCTTGCAGAATAACATAGAGTGGCCAAAGACAGAACATTTTGAAAGTGAATCTATAAGCTCCTAAATTGAACTTGAAAGTAAAATAGTAGCAATTTTTATTTCAGACTTGGGCTGTCTATATTTTGTAGGTCCCACAGCAATTTTTAGATACTCCGTTTGAAATTCCAAGACTGAGATTTTGATTTTTTAAATTATTTTAACCAAGAGAGCACCGATTGTGTTATCAAGCTTAGAACTGATTAATGACTCCATGCATTTAAATAAGTGGAGTAATCATAGAGTTTTAAAAGTTACTATTTATTTCATCATTATAAATACCATAGTAAATCTAAAATAATTATGTAACTTCAAAGAAAGAAAAGAAAAAAACATGCTTTTTTCATCAGGATTAATTTTATGAATCTAGAATGTATTTACTATTTCTCAGTAATAAGTTGAATACTTAATTCTTCAAAAGATCTATCAATTAAAGGTAAGTATGTCTGTAGTATTTTAGTACATGAAACAAAAATGTACTTTCTTGAGCCCCAAAGAAAAAAATCACAAAACAGGACTTTCCATGTTGGAGTCAAAACTCAAGAAAGTTATTCTGCCTCACTAAGAACCAATATGCAATAATTGCTGCAATCTAGTGCATTCCTTAGCAAATTAACCCTTTACTCCATGGGAAGCTAGAGAGAATTAAGTATGCTTTGACTTCCTGAGAATTACATGCATTTCTATATTGCTAATTCATTACAAAAATGATTGTGGACTCTAATTTTGTTTAACTAGCGTGCTGCTTATAATTGCAAAATAGCTGTTAAACAACTGCACAATGGCTTAGCTTTGTAAGACATTAATGACTATTCAACCTCCAGTAAGACACTTAATATGGAAGGACGTGAGAGATCCATAATTAAAACGATCTTCTCGATGAATTGTTTGCTCAGAAAACAAACAGCTCACCTTTACCTTGGCACTGGTAATTGACAACTAATTGACAGTACAGTTGGCTATGTTTTACCACTTATTAGAAATAGAATTTACATCCAAAATATTATCACAGGACCTGTAATGTTATTAGCCATAGCTTACTAGTAAATTGTAATATATGACTGAGTACTCTATTCATCTTTGTGTCATTAGTTAGTGTGAATCAATACAATGGAGAGGCTTGCAGGCTGCTAGTTATGATTATCCGCTCTTTGTATTCCCTAATTGATGCTAGATGAACAGACATAGAATAATGGGGTGCATTTTTTAAAAAGAGAGTGACTGACTGAATGGTTAGATCCAAGAACAACTCCAGATACTTTTGCCCAAGATTATTCCTATCAAATGAAAGTAGAGATAATCATCACAAATAATAGTGGTCTAATGTTCTTATTATTTTATATGCAAATATAGTAGATTCCAAATATTGCAAATTCCAAGACTGAGATTTTGATTTTTTAAATTATTTTACCAAGAGAGCAACAGTTGTGTTATCAAGTTTAGAACTGATTAATGACTCCATGCATTTAAATAAGTGGAGTAATCATAGAGTCTTAAAAGTTACTATTAATTTCATCATTACACATACCACAGAAAATCTAAAATAATTATATAACTTCAAAGAAAGAAAAGAGAAGAACATGCTTTTTCATCAGGATTAATTTTATGAATCCAGAATGCATTTATTATTTCTCAGTAAATAAGTTGAAGACTTAATTCTTCAAAAGATCTATCAATTAAAGGTAAGTATAGCTGTAGTATTTTAGTACATGAGACAAAACTGTACTTTCTTGAGCCCCAAAGAAAAAATCACAAAACAGGACTTTCCGTGTTGGAGTCAAAACTCAAGCAAGTTATTCTACCTCACTAAGAACCAATGTGCAATAATTGGTTCATGTAGCTTTTTCTCATCATAGATAGAGTAGAAGTTTCAGGTTTTCTAATGTACAGGTACATGAACGCGAGCAGTTGGCGAATCTTGGTGACGGGTATCATTTCAGCTAATTTTTTGAGACTTAAAATGTAGGTTGATTGGATTTTTGTGATCTCTCTCAGTACCATTTCTGGCTCTCTTTTTCTGTTTACCTTGTACCTTACACCTTTCCCACTACAGAGAAACAGGCTCCGTATTTGGAGAGAAGACATACTGTCCTTCAGTGTCAAGGGCAGTGAAAAGTTAAGAATACTCTGAATTTTGGTTGTTTAGCTTTTTCTTGTAAAATAGGTAAAATAACCATATGTTCCTTGACTACCTCTCAGTTTCTCCTAAGAAAACAATGAGAAATTTATGTGCAGTTGCTGTACATGTATTACCTGTCGATGCTTCTCAAAATGATTTTAATTCACTAATGTAAATAATATAGTCACTTACTATTAATCTTATCTCATATAGTCATAGTAGTCATTACCATTGGTATCATATTTTATTTTTGATATTAGACTCAAAACAAAGATATTATGGTGTTATTGTAGGCATTATAGGCAATGTAAACAAAAAGTAATATAATAGAAACATCAATGATCTGGAATCTGACAGAATGATTTTAAATTTTAACAACCTATATGTCTTCAAGCAATTTGCCAAATCTTGTAAACCTCAGCTTTCTACTCAGCAAAATAGGATTTTAAAAATTTACATTGCATAGTTATAAGATTAGATAATACAATGTGTGTAAGATTATTGTATATTGTAGTTGTGATATACTTGAGAGTGATTACAAATGAGAATATCTAAGTAAATGCAGGCCTTTGATATATTATTTTTCTTGGAAATTTTACCTATTAGGCTATTAACTAGAGTAGTCTTTGATGTACCACTGAAGAAAAAGAGGAAATAATAATATTTTTCTTGCATAAAAGATTGGTCTTTCGAAGTACACACTTATTTTTCATTGTTGTACACTGTTTTTCCAATTCCAATAATAAAAGCAACTACATATTGATTGTGTATCTTCACAACATAGGCTTTGGTACCTGTACTAGTCACTTTTCCATCCAGAGACACAACACTCACAATTTAAAGGAGGACATTCAGTCCATGGTTGGTTGGATTCAAAACAGAAAGAGCATGGTGGATGGGCTGGCAGAGGCCATGACAGTCCGGAAGCAGAGAAGCAAGGGAGGAGACAAGGAAAAGAACACAGCCTTTCTAGGTCACACCACATGTGACACAACTTCAACATGGTCCCACCTTTTAACAGCTTAGTCAGCTCCGAACTTAACAATGGATGCGTCCCATGATGAATGAATCACCAACCCCATAATCTGATCACCTTCCATACACAAGGGAGCTTGGGGAACACTTTAGATCTAAAAAAAAATTAGTTTTCTATTGCTCTCAAAACAAACTGCCACAAACTTAGAGCTCAGATACCAGCAATGTATTAGCTCACAGTTCTGGAGACAAGGCTCATAGTTCTGGACATGGGATAACTGGGTTCTTGGTTTACCAGGCTGAAATAAAGTTAATGTTTAGAGCTTTGATTGCTCCTGACACTTACAGAACTCATGCTGGCTCACTATAGTAAGTTTAATTCCTGGGGACTGTGGAACCAGGCTGTCTGCTTTCTTGAAGTCTGTCACCTAGCAGCAGCCTCAGCTTTTGGAGGCCACCTCCTAGTGACTGCATGTGGCCTTCTGTGTGAACAGGTAGTCTACTTCTTCAATGGAGGCAGAATTTCTCTCTTCAATGAGTGAAATCAGAATCTTACATAACAAGAAATCTATAGAAGTGACAATTTTATCATCATCTAAGCAAGTGAACAACTACTCAATTTTATGGACAGATTCCACTGAAAGCATTGTGCAGCGCAGAACACCAGTGGCTAGAACCTCAGGAGCCGTGTGTAATTCTGCCTCCCACAGTTCCTGGAAAAAGGGACAAACTTGTAACCTCCAGAAGGTCCTTAACTTGCAGCAATATTGCTCAGCATTTCACTGATTTTCCAGGAATATCCTTCACTTTTTCTCTGTCCCAGCAGGATAACTGCTTGGCCTGTGCATGTTGTGCTGAGAATACTTGTAGATAGCACCTATGTTGCCAGGAATGAATGTTGAAGTAAAACAAAAGAATATGGAGTAAGGAGTCCATTATTTCCGGTGGTGAGCAGGGACGGTGGTAAGGACAGCCTTTGGTGACCCACATCCGTGTTCCTTTCTAGGAGGCACAGGACAGGGTTCCATTTTGCAGGCCTAGTCAAGGTAGGTATGGTCGTGTGACTGAGTTCTAGGAATATGTGTGCAGTTCATGAGCACCACTTTCACCCTGGACCTTAGAAACAGGCCACACAAGGTCTTCTCTCCTTCTCTTGTTCTTCCCCTATTCACAGTCAGATGGAACTCAAAGAAGAGAGGGCCACTAGCTCTAAATGGCAAAGATCTCTGCAAGACTGGAGACCATCTGCCTCTCTCCTCCCTAGCTGCCATGTATTGATCTGCGATGTGCATGAGGTATGAGGTTATGCTGTCTAAAATTGCTAGTGTGTCTGTCACAGCAACAAGCATTACTGATCTTAGTACAGAAAAGGGTGTGCTGCCATAAATAAAATTTAAAATAATATGGGACTGGCTTAATAGTAGACCCGCAATCTGGGAGGAAAGAGTTTATCAAGACCCTACAAGGTAAGCAAGTCCCGTTCTTCTGTGGCAAAACATTTGTGAAACTATTACCATGATCACCTGGAAGGTTGAACATATGACTTCCAACAAGTAACTCAAACAAAACGTTTCAAGATTCAGAGTTGCAGGGTGAATTATATATTCTTGGTCACTTTTAGTAAGTTATCTGAAAAAAATAAGTTCAAATGATAATTGCCTAGTTTGCTTCAAAGATAAAAAAGGATCTAAAATAAATCTCAAACATCGAAACTCTGAATATTTAGAAAATCTCACGGTTTTGGGGCATCAACCAATGCAACATATGACTGAAAATGCTGCTGTGTGGTGGTAATTCCTTAAAACCCAGCCATGGGGAAAGGATCAGACTAAATCTGATGGCATAAGCATAGTCATCTTTAGGTTCAGAGAAAGCAGTGTTGATGAAGAAAAGAAATAAAGATTGTAATCATAAAAGACTTTGGGTGTGGTTAGTGGTCTGGATACATGTTCCAGCACGAGGTGCTGACCTATATTTATGAAAAAGGCTAAGAAACCCATACAGTTCCAAAGCAGGAGAGTTTCAAAACCCACGTTAGATGTGTCAGACAATGGAAAGGGAGAGACAGAGAGCAGTGGACAAAGGTGTTCCTCTGACAGAAGCGAATTAGGCATGGACCAAGAAATTGTACCATCCTTAGCGTGAGTCTTGCATAGTGATAGGAATGGTGATGGCTGGGTTTCATGTTTTTCCTTTATCTAAGTAGAAGTTTGTATGTGCTTATTCCTGTGAATGGTCATCATTTTATACTGGGTATAGAAGGGTCAGTGTAATGGTTGATACATTGTGTCAACTTGAGAAGTCTAGAAGCTTAACTAAGTAACTCAGCAGCTCTACATCCTGGGGTGTAGAGGACATGCCCTTACTGCCCTAAGGTGTTGTTCATTTTATCTTAGGAGGACCAGGTCCTTACTTTGTAAACATCCTCAGCCTATGCAAGAGGAGGTCACAGAGATGGTGTGGGTGTAAAGGACACCGTCCCTCACCCAGGGCAGGTAACCTGCATACAGTAAAAGGGAAATGAGAAAGGATTAATTGATTGTTCAGAGGAGGAGCTCCAGTCTTCGCTTTCAACTTGGACGTCGTCTCCTGACTTCTGATTCAGACTGTTCAGCTTTTGCTTGGCACTCTTTAGCCTTCCACTGTAGACTCTTCAGCCTTCCATTGTAGACACATTGTCCTCCTGATATGAACCCACATGAGACACTGCAGCGAGCTCCAGACCTTGATCTGTACCCTTCAACCTCCAGCTTGCACACACCCTCTGCACACTTTCTCATCCAACTCTGTGGCTGACCAATCTTGCAACTTCTTTTACATTTGTATATATCATGTTATATCTGTTTCTCTAGCAAACCCTGACTGATACAATAACTTCGTTTTTTCAGTTCACCAGTCACTAGGCAATGAGGAACCAAATCAGTACCTGAAGGCAAGAGTGTGCATGACCCAGAGATGCTGAACTTTGAGCCCCATGCAGTGCTTGTTGGAGGCCTACGCTGTCTGCAGAATGTAGTATTTGGAGTGAACTGTGGTGCAGATTGCTGCTGCTCATAAATATCCATGTTTTCTTCTTGCTCTTGGGCATGCATTAAAGTACATTTCCAGGCTCTGTTGGAATTAGTTTTGGCCATGAGTCCTGGCCAATAACACATGAGTCGGGGTAATGTGCTCACTGCTACCACAGCAGCACAAGGACCTACCTCAGCTGACCCCTTCCTCTTTTCCCGAGTCCTTGAATGGCTCATGTTGCAGAATTCCACACAGTGTCCTCCCCTCATTCCACAATTCCCAAAATTGCTATTTCACTTGGCCTGTGATATGAATGAGAAATAATGTTTTATTCTGTTAAATTACTGAAAGTTTGAAGCTAAAAGCACTTTTTTTTTCTTAATTCATTTTAGTTTAAAAGTCAAAAATGCCCTGAAACTAAGAAGCTAAGGACACTATCTTTTCCCTCCATCTCTTTCCCTCTGGCTGAATTTCTACCTTTCCTTTTCTCCCTTTTTTTCTATTACTCCCACTTTTTTTCATACACACATCACAAATGCTAGGATTAGAGAGAATCATCAAAGTAAAAATGAATGAATGAAAGAAAGAAAGAAAGAAAGAAAGAAAGAAAGAAAGAAAAAAGAAAAAGGCAGCTGATCAATTACTGTAATGACTATCTTTGAATATAATTAGCCCCATTATGAACAGCAGATCTTACTGATCTTTGGTGAAGAAATAGTATGACCTTTCTGCTGTAGCATTAAATAAGTAAAATTGATGTGTAGCATGCCACAAATGTGTGCAAAAGACCTCATGGACATCATGCAGGGAAGACATTATAAGGTGGCTGCTCCAATAAACTCATGATTAAGGTTGATGTGCCCCCGAATGACTGGTTCAAGAACACAGATGTATTTTCATGGTTGTTCTTCATCTATGTCTTAGAACAGAAAGCAAAGTTTTAATATTGGCTTGCCAACATCTAAGAAGGAATTCTTTTTATGGAGCAGGTCTGGAACTTCAGTAAGTATGGAAAGGAGTGAGGAGAACTCTTTATGGATCTGAAAAGAAATGACAGGTTTACCTTCACTTGCTATTGCTATACCTGTGTAAATTTAGATGATTGCATATTACAGTGGTTCCCAACATTTTTGTTTTCCTTGAAGAAACTTTTTCCACAGATGGTAGAGATAGATAGGTAGGTTGAATGGTTTCATGCACAATGATTTATTGTGCACATTATTTTTATTATTATTAAACTGTAAAGTATAATGAATAATTATGAAAATTATCCATATGCAGAATCAGTGAAAGCCTAAGCTATTTTTTCTGCAACTAGATGGTCCCATCTGGGGGTGATGGGAAACAGAGACATCCAAAGGGTGTTGATTATGTCCAGTCTCATTTTTCTTGCTATCACTGCTAAAAAACATGCTTCACAAGGATAGCATGTTGGAAATTGAGGCAGACTTTCAGAGCTTTTGAGGCGATTTCAGGATATTTTGCCTTGATTTTAATACAGAATATATGGAAATTTTAAGTTGTCTCAAACACACTTTTAAAGTCACCATTATTTGTGATTTCATGCAGTTGGTCCTCTCCCAACATGTAGAAAGCCAGTTCACTAGCTCATTCTCCAGTGAGCCACAAATCCATTTCTTCCCAGTTTGGAGGTCTGCAGTGGTTGGGAAGTATGTGTAAACTTGTTTGAAAGCTGAGACAAGTGATCATGAATTAGCTGAAGGTCCTGTCTTTGTCTCTCCCACAATCTTTGCTAATGCTTCAAACCTATTGAAAACCCCAGTGTTCACTCATCACTCCCATAATTCCAGTTTGTCCTTGAATGCAGCCACTTTTTCTACTGACTTGAATGTAGTTGTCATGCTCCTCTGAAGTGACAGCTTGGGCTCATTGAGCAAGCTGACTACATCACAGGAGTGTGCATGTTTTGTGATCCATTCTGTGTCACTGAAAGGTGCTGCCACTGGTGACTGCCTTTCTAAAAGAAATCTCTGGGCAGTACTTGTAATGAAAAGTTCTGGCCAGTGAGTTACCTGTAGAAATTCATTTCATTTCAGTGTATAAGAGAAGACACGTGTGTTCTGTATGCATCTCCTCACAGATCTGTATGAACAATGTTGGCTAAAGGACATGTACTTTAATGTGGTTGATAATTTTATTAACATCCTACAAAATATTGGGAAGATCAGTGACATGGTTTGGCTAGCCAGCACATTTCTATGGATGAAACAGTGTGTAGTTTCACATTCAGAAATGACCAGAGAGCCTCTCAAATATGGTAGTCACTCAGTGTATATGCTGACAAAAAGAGGAATCTAGTCTTACTGATGATTTATCATTCAGAAACCTTAATAGTTCTGGAGTTTTGTTTGTTTTGTTGTTGGTTGTCAACAAAACTGACCACCATATGACCTCATGGGCATACTCCTGAAGAATATATCACATGCACGCAAATTTTATCACCTGTTGTCCGCAAGGGTTAGATGCATCAAACTGGATTGTGTACCATGGTGATTCATTAATTATCTAAGAATCGTGTCTCAGTATCCTCTTATATGAGAAACCCAAAATATAAATGCCTTAACATTTACTAGAGAGACACATATAACACTAGATATACAAATGTATAAGAATTTACAAGATCAGTCATGGAATCAGATATGGAAGCCTGTAGAGGATGTCTGTACACCAGAGACTGAAGCATTCAGTCCAAGTTCTGGAGCTCACTGTGGTGCCTGAGTGAGTCCATATCAGGAGGCCAATGGATCTGTACTGTAAGACTGAAGAGTCTACGCCACAAGGTTGAAGGATCCGCACCTGAAGCTGTCTGCGCTGGAAGCCAGAAGACGACGTGCAAGGTGAAGGCGAAGATGAATTCCGCCATAAAAACAGAAGCAGACCTGTCCTTCCTCATTTCCCCTTTATGCTATTGGGGTGACAGGTCACCTTAGGATGTGGAATCACTGAGTCAATCTAGTTAAGCTTTTCTTAACTAAACTTCTCAAAGTGACACAGTCACTCAACCATCACACTAAATAAAGAGCAAAAATAAAAGATAAGTAATAGGAAGTAGGAAGAAATTTTTCAAATAGTAGGGGAATGAGAGCTAGAAGGGGGCAGTTAAAGGTGATGAAAGAAAAGAACTGATAAAAAGTGGAAATAGAGCTTTTTCAAAAGGAATCTTATCACATAATAAAAAATAACAGAAGGGCTGAGGGTGTATCTCTGGGTTCAATCCTCAAGAATCCCCTCCTACCAAATATACAGTATCTTTGAGAAAAGGTCACCTATGTTATTGTGCTGATTCACTGGCTTGTCAGATTGGTTATTTCACATTCAGAGTTGTGTGTGTGACAGGAACAGAATTAATGTTCTCCAATGGCAAAAGCGAGTGGCAATACTTAGAGAAAGCCACAAGTATGCAGACCAGGCATCGCAGTTAGCAGTCCTGGGTGGTACAGAAAACCCCAGCAACCCTGAAGCTAGAAATGGCAAACCCTTTTTAATGTCATTGTCTATGGCCTACAGAAGCTTTGTACAAAAACAGAAAGAAGAAATGTCATAGTATTGATAGCAATGGTAATTTAGTATCACTAACGTAAGTAGTAGCAATGAACAATGAAATAGTAAAATGTACTTTTGTGGTGTCATATTCTCAGACATTTCAAGTATTTCCTTTCATGTGGCAATACCATCAGACAGGACAGAGTGGGCAACATAGATCCACAGCCAGCTTGTCATTCATTCTGCAAACAGAGAGTCAGTAGGAGCTGTGATAGGTCAGCTTTGCCTTGAGCAGTTTCAGTGCTTTATACATAATACATACTAAAAATTCTTTCCCTCATGATCTTATCCATTATTGCATAAAATCGTCCCAATTTTCTTTGCTCAAGGCAAAGCTACTAGCCCCCTCACTGGTTCATTTTTACTCATTGACTTTTTAAAAAACATAACATCTTCATGTTAGGGAAGGTTATTGACAAACTGACCATGGCATATGCACTATTCAGTGTCACTAGATTTTCACTTCATTTTGCCAAACTCCAACTGTGTTCTTTCCTCTCCTACTGAGTTGCCAAGAAAGCCACCGTTCTGTCTTAGCCACTTTGCTGTCACTGGACACAAGACCTGACTCCCACATGAATGGTTTCTGTCCATGGTCAGCTGGCACCAAGACAGAAACAGGATGGCAGGGCAGCTGGTGGAAGAAAAGGAGCTCAACCAGCCCATGGCAACCAAGAGGCAGAAGCATGAAGGGAGATTGGGACAAGAAAATGCAATTTCCTGCTCACATCCAGTGACCCATCCCCACCAAGCCCCACCTTTTAACAACATGTTCAGCTATGAACTCACCAGTGGGTAAAGGCACTGATGAGAACAGGGACCCTGTGATCCAGTCACCACACACACACACACACACACACACACACACACACAAGAATTGTGGGGAATACAATATTTTAGATCTTTAAACCGTACCACTTTGTGGGTGGGAGGCTTCTCCTTTCTCTTTTCTCCACCAACTGTATCCCTAAGAATCCATTTAAGTCTGCTGACTGAACATAGCACATTTTTCTCCTTCCACACAGTGAGTTTCTCTTCTGAAATATAGTGCCTACTCAGTACTTTTCAAAGAAAAATATTTTATATAATATTGGCAATAAACTTTGGTAATTGTTGATACATTCTTGGTTTTGTGATAAGACAACTAAGGACAAAACAAGGCAAGTTATGAATTGAAACTCATAAAACTGTGTTGAAAACACCTGAATATTTAAGTATTCTGATTACAGGTCAAAACTTTAAAAATGCTGTGGAATGCTTTGCTCAAATTAGTTCTAATATTCCTGAGGCAAGTTTATTTCTTGGTTCTGTAATTTCAAATACTAATATAACCTGTTTTAAGATAAAACAAAGAGATGGAGTGAAGAGGTGGGAGGATTAAGAAGAGATCCAGCGTGTGTTCTGTATGTGCACCAACTTCCCATGATGAAGGTAAGCGTTATGTACTGAAAACATGGACTAATGAAAAAATTAAAAATGATAAAATTGAGGTTTAAAAATCTTAAACTTTCCATTTTCAACACAAAGTTGAACGTTTTAAATTTTATTTTAAAATACAATTAAAGTAAAGAATGTTTAATTTTGAAAAATAGTTGATCATTGCTTACACAAATAGGACTACATGAAATAAGAGTTCATGTTAATTTAATAATAAAGTTCCATGTTGGTTACATTTCCTGGGAAGCCATTTAATGAATCATTCTAATATATTTATTTCCTTCTATTTTTGGGTGGTGATGTTTGTTTGACCTGAATTAGAGTGGTACGTACCTGGCTTCATGAATTTAATTTGTGCCAAAATTCTGGGGTAGATGATTCATCAGTCAATGCAGAACTTACAAACAGTAGCAAAATTCTAAAGCACATTTTTGTTGCTAACAGAATTTGTTTGGAACAGAAAGGTTCACCTTGACACTCTTTGTTGTTCTCAATAACAAGAATAAGGGACCCAAGGTGACACTTTATCCCATAGTAAAACAAATTCCAAAAAGACTTGAGGCAGCTGCTCATGAATGTAAGGCCAAGTCTACACTTTACTTGGATGTACATATTTTACATGCACACATATTATGCCATTTTTATTTGACTTGGTAAACTTTTTCTTCTGAAATGAACATAGTTACTAAGGGGAAGACTCTAAGAAAAGGGCGGGGGTAATGCTCGATGGATTGTGTCAACTTGAAAAGTTTAGAAATTTAACTCAGCAGGGAGCCAGGGTCCTCACTTGTAAACATCCTCATCCTGTGAGGGCCACACCTGCCCTAGTGGCTGATAGCCTGCTTGCAATATAAGGGAGGAAGAGAGACTTGCTCTCTCCCCATCCCTTTTACTCTGGCTGCTTTTGCTGTCTTCTGCTGCCTTGAAGTGTAGCCCCTGTGCCTTGCTACCCTGCCTTGGAGCCAGCTGATTATGGACAGAAACCGCCACAAACTGTGAGCTAAACAAACTTTTCCTTCCTTCATTTTGGGAGTCAGATATTTTGTCCCATCAGTGAGAGAAAAGTACTCAAGACAGGGATAAAATATATTCCAAGCTAAGGATTAGTTTTCAGTGACTCATAAATGAAACCATCCTTCTTTACTTTCTACTCAAATTTCTGCACCTTAAATATTAGATAGGGACCAGTTGATTGTTCAAAAATAGTGACCAATTGAACATTGAGTGGTACACTTTAAGATTTAGCTTTCTATCAGCTAAACTGGGTGTGGTCTTCTGTTCATTTTTAGAGAGAAATCTAAGTGATTAACCCAGTGGAACTTTTCAGCTCATGTATGGAGAAAATTCTAGTAAAAAATTTACCTGCTGTTCCTTCCCTGGTTATGCCCTGTTTCTGAGGCAACTCAGAGAGCTCTAAACATCCTTTAAAATTCTTTGGAGTGATACAAGTGGTCATCACTGATCTTAATAACCACATTACTCCTATTTTTTAATTCTTATTTGAGTTATTTTTTCCTACAAAACACACTGCAGAAAAATTTCAAGATCAAACAAGGTACAATTAACATTTATTTCAATAGAAATGTTATAGATTCCTGAATCCTTAGTGATAGTAATTGGTCCATTAATATAGACAAAATTAATGGACAATGATAACTATCACAACACAACCTAACACATCATATTATTTCAGTTATTACTTTACAATATAGATGTTTATCTGCTATTGTTAAATTCTTTTATAGCTCTTTTACCACCATACACTTAAGACTACACTTGAAAGCATAGCATAAATGTAATATGATATTCACTATTTATGCATTTCAAATTTTATCTAATAAACCATAATAAGACATAAGAATAGTTAAGAGTAAGAAATTTAAAACAATAAATATGATTTCACCAGTATGATCATTTCCATTGTTTTGATATTCTCAAAAATACTATAAGCATATACTATTTTTTAGAACAATATTGGATTTAAAGATAATTTTCAAAGATAGTACCAAGAAATCCCATATACTGTACATCAAAGGCAATTTTCACTACTATTGACAAATGTTGCAGTGAATAAATCAACACTGTTACAGCACAGTTAAAATATACACTTAATTCACATTTCTTAGTTTTGTCTAATGCTTTTTTTGTTCTCGTATCCCATTCAAGACACTGCACTATATTTTATTGTCAAGTCTCTTAGATTGTTCTTGGTTATGATGTTTTCTCAGACTTCTCTTGGTTTTTGATGCCTTTGGTAGTTTGAGAATTGTTCAAATGTTTCATAAGATGGCCTTCCATTAGAATTCCTCTGATGCTTTTCTAGTTATTCAAATGGAGTTATAGATTTTGTGGGGGAAAACGATGGGGTAAGGTATCAATTTCACCACATCATATCAAGTGTCCTGCATCAGTCAAGGTTATCCAGAGAAACAATGATCCATGTAAGCGAATTATTTTAAGGAATTTTCTCACATACTTGTTGGGCAAACGAGTCTCAAATTTGTAGTGCAGGCTGGTAGGAAGGAAATTGAGGAGTTGATGTTACAGACTTGAGGCATAATTTCTTCTCTGGAGTATTTCAGTGTTTGTTCATAAGGTCTTCCAGTGATTAGATGAGGCCAATTTACTTTATTAAGGTTAATCGCCTTTACTTAAAGGCAACTAATTGTAGCTTAACCTCATTTACAAAATATTTTCACAGTAATGCTTATGCTAATTAAATAACTGGGTACTATAATTTAGTGAACTGGACACATGAAACCAATATCACAAGGGCATTTTATCATCATGATTTATCACTATTCATACAACCTTGATCACCTGGCTGTGATAGCATTTGTCAGATTTGTATTTAAAAAGCTGTTCATTTTTTGCTGTATACAGCCCTCCCTTTACTGGAAGTTAAACTCAGGGCTTTTGCACTGAGTTACATTCCCAACTCTTTTTAATTTTTTTTAAGTTTGAGATAGGGTCTTACTAACTTGCTAAGTTTCCCATGCCAGGCTCAAACTTTCGATCCTCCTGCCTCAGCCTTCCAGTCTGGTGATGGGATTACAGGCATTTGCCACTGTGCCCAGCTGTAAGTCCCTTTTTAAAAACAGTTTCTCAAGAAAGTATTTGGCATTCTGCAAGGGCCATTCTCTACTCCTTCCCAGTGTATTTATTCAGGCCTTTGTTAACAGTATGGGCTCCTGTGTGCTTACTTTATACCCTGGATTATAATCTAAGAATATTTATTCTAGTCTTTCAAATTTCATGAGCTTTGGTCTTCAAGACTCCTTCTGTTATCTCCCATGTTAATTCCACAAATCTCCAACAAGGTTGTGCATTGTTTTGAATTTTACAAATTTCTTTCATCACGTGAGATGTTCTACGTTTGCATCTTTCTTTTCCATATGTAGCATGTACCAGATATGGTAATTAATGCCATTGTGGTAAACAATGCTATCAACTACATAACGTGATTATGTACACTTCTTTTGTTTTCAAAATGAGAGACTTCGTTGTTTTTTCCAAGTTACTTAGATCATCATCCCTTCTTCTCACCCTTGGCAGTGAGATTGTTTCAGCAAGACTTGTCAGAGTCCGTATTCCTTGCTGAGATCCTTGTTTGCCTAAATGATTGCCTTTTCATCATTTGTACTGTAAAGATACAGGGTTTTTGACAAATGCATGTTGCTATGTATCCACCATTACAGCAGAACATAGAATTGTTTCACTGCCCTAACAAATATGCTGTGCTCTACCTAATCAACCTTTCCTGCCCTGCTCCACTTGTAACATTGTCACTTTCTTTCTTTTTAAAAATAAGATCACTTAATTGGAATGGTACAGTATGTAGCTATTGCATAATGACTCTTTCAGTTAGCAATGTGCATGTAAGTTTCAAATGTTTCTTTTCACACAGACTGACAACTCTTCCTTTATCATTGAATGATACTCTATTTTATCACTATCGCTGTTTGCAAAAATAATCCTATGCTGTAATTTTTAGGTAATTTATTTTATAAAACTTGATATAGAGGATAATTTTGAATACCTTCGAATCTGAATGTGTTTCTGATGTCTTTGAAAAGGTAAGAAATTGAACGGGTATTAAATCATTATAAACATGAACTTATTCTCAACTATTTGTAGTGATAAGAAATTGTAATATTTACTGAGTGCATTTCATCAACTTTAAGACATAAACATTTTCATATTCTAATATCTATAAAATTGTGATTTGAATTATAATCAATAGTTTTATGAAATCACTTTGAGGGGCAATTATGCTAGCTGTGCTACATGTACACAAATCTGGACATAGATTTTTATTTCTTGTAAATTCAATTATGCCTACACATTGGTTTACTATACATATTGAATTTAAAATGCCATTCAGTAGTTAAATATGCAAGTTTTGAACATAAAAAGTAGATTAGAGAGGTGTATACATTTGATGCTAATGCAGATATATTATAAGAAAAATATTTTGATATTTTTCTTTTTTTGCAAAGAGACTATGGTTTAAGTATCAAACATGGGACAAAATCTTAAAGTAAGGAATTGAATTCTATTATTTATTTTACAAATATATGTGAACAAATATTACCCATTACAATCAAAGGAATGGAACTAAAAGCCTGAGAAACTGCCAAAAAACTTGGTGTAGTTGAAATTAATTTCAAAGCAAATGAGAGGCTGTGATGGATTGTCACTCAGGATTATCACTAAGGCATTGTGTCACAGTGTAATTGGCAGTTTTTAACTGTCTTCCTAATAGTAGATAAAATAATGGTATGTCTTACAATCCTTGAAATCTTATATTTAATAACCAATTGCATTTGTGCTGTGCTGTGTTGATGGTTTATGTACTCAGTATTATTTAATCTTTTCTCTCATTCAATGAGGCTGGCATTATTATCTTAATTTACAGATGATGCCACTTAGAATGTGCTGCTGGTTCAGTGTCCTGCAACTAACAATTGGTAGAATGTGGACTTTGAGTTTTGACAGGAAAGCCAATGCACCCACATGCCGCTATCGTGTCATTAGTGGGTCTCCTTGCTTTTGTTATGGTTCAGGTTAGTATGTCCCCCAAAGTCTCACATGTTCAGAGTTTGGGCTTTTGAATGGTGATTGATTAGGTCATGGGGCACTATGGCTGGCTTGCTGTTAGGAGATGTGGCCTAGCAGGTTGCTGTGGGCGTGACTTGGAAGGGTGCATCTTCTCCTCCAGCTCCTCCTTTCTTTCTCTGCTTCCTAGTGCCCTGATGGGAGCAGCTTTTCCTCTCTTACTCCCCTCCATGATGCCATTTCTGCATTCGACCCTGCTGACTATGGACTGAACCCCCTAGAACTGATGAGCAGAAGTAAACCTCTCCTCCTGTAAGGTGCGAGTGTCCAGTATTGTTTCTCAGTGATGAGACACCTTTCTAGCATTGGTGTTACTGAGAAGCTTGATGTCGACCTGGTTTGTCATTTGTTTTTCTACTTCAAATATTTTTGAACTGACTTTTGGATTGTATCTCAAGTCTTCCTGCTTCTTCATCCTTTTTTTCTTCCAGTAAAATGACCAACAAAATAATTATTAAAGTTTTAAAATGGTAGGGTTATTGTGGATGTATAAGATACATAGAAAATTTATATCAATAAATCACATTTTGAAAGGGCTTTTGTTGTTGTTGTTCCTTTGCTTGTCTTTTTGTTTCTTGTAGATATGTGGGAGAAAGGAACATATTAGGTATTCACTGAGATTTGTTCCAAATTCACTCCTGAGAAGCAGGTAATATTATATATCACCACTAATAATCAGTAATATGTGAAAGTCAAGCAAAGTTAAATTTCTGTGGCAAGTTTTTAAAGCAAAGAATGTGGTGTAGTGGAAGCATTATTTTTAGCCACTATGAGATTGGCTAAAACAAAACTTGAAAATTTTGCAGAGAATTACATCAGTAATAATGGGAAAATTAAAATAAAAAACTACCACAACATGAAAATGAATGGGATAACATTATTGAATAATAAAAAGGGATGAGGAAGAGTTAGCAGAGAATAGAAAGCCCAATAGGCTTTTCAAAAAAAGGAAGCAACTCGAAAAAAAAAATCAGATGAACATTTTTCACAGGAGAAAAAAAGGTTAAGTCATTTCATTTACAAGTATGTAAGCACAGATCAAATTAATTAGAAGTTACTAACACTTAGATATAGGTTGGTGAAGTATGTAGTGCTTAAAATTATCCCATAAACATCATGAAGCATAATGATGTGATTTATAAGAGGAAGAAACCTGTACCTTGCTTAGGATCTACAGATTGAAACAGACAGCACCGGATAAAGTCCTTGACTGACTTTGTTACATATTATGTTTTCAAGGATATTTGTAGAGTGTACAGCTATGAGGATAGAAATGCTGTATTTCCTTTCTTTGGAACAAATGACAAATATGCACACTATACATTAAAAGACCTCAGTTTTCCAAGATCAGCTCAGTTATCCTCCTATAATGCAAATCTATTACATGTGCAGAAATCAACTGGTCCAGTCACTGGAAACAGCACAAGAAAATGCTGATGTCATGATATCTATGAATAATAAAAGACTTTAACTCTGACCAAGGGGTACTGTTTCTTTTTCCAGCATTTCTGAAACTTTAGCTTAACCAACTTAACTTTCTAGCAAGAAAGAAGGGCAAACTCTTATAGTATTTCACTGTTGTAAATAGTAAATGAATTTTTAAAGGAATGACAAAGCTTCTGTTAGGTTTAGTAACTTAGAAGCTGCATCATTAATTTTTTCTCCCAGCAATATGTTTTCAAAACTACAGAGGGGGTTCGAAGTTATAAAATAAACGTTTATGTGTTGTTAAGTCACGGTGCAGAATGGTTCTTAGAGAGTTTCAAACCAGTTAAGTAAAAAAGAAATCAGAAACAATACTTGTATGTATGAGGTAAGTACACCTGAAGAAGTAATGATGCAGTAAAAAAAATCAGTAATTTTAAACCTTTAGATTAAAAACTTTGATAGCACCAAAAAACTTAGACACACATATAAAGAAATAGATCTATAATTTTAAAATTATCCTCATTTTAAAAGATTCTTATTTCTTCCGTAGGAACTCAGTGATTTCATATATTGTATTATATCTGCCTTCCTCTCTTTTTGATTGTATTCATGTATTTATTTTTCTTTCTTTCCTTGTCTTTCTGGATAACTTTGTAAGTTTGGCCTCTGCATTATTGATTTGCTTTTGGCAGCATTCTTTCTTTTACTAAAAGCCTAATAGGATTATAAGAAAATTTTATTTTCTGCTTAGGTCTTTCTTTCCATCATTGAGTGTTTAAATAGCACTGAATAATATAAATAAAATAGAGCAACGATACAAACAATAAAATAAAATCTAATAAAAATTAAAACCAGTCCATTTGCTATTTTTTTGTATAGTCATTTTTAGAATTTCACCATGTAATTGCTCATCTTCTTTCATTCTACCATGGGTATATAGATACCAAACTGATGTTTCCAGGTATTTTAAAAGATAAAATTCTTACATCTGCCATTAGTGTTTGTTTTACTGTAAATTTTTTCAGATCAGTGTTAGGAGATATTCACCGCCATTGTTTTCACTTCCACCTACCTGGGTGCTGACTGAATGTTCTTTCTACTCTGCAACTGTAAAGAGTTCGACAGATTTGGTCTCTGTTCTCAGCAGAGCGAAGTCAAGTGAGAATTTCTTCCTCTTGGTTCTTGTACGTTCAGAGTTAACCAAATATAAAATAGATTGGAATTTTCACAGAGATTTATTTCTGAAATCTCAGTAGGTTTGTAGATCTCAAGGTACAAATGCTTTCGTTTCCCACCTTTTGTTTGTTATAAGAAGGATGCAAGCTACAAGCAGAAGTATAAGGTGGAGTCTCTATAAATGGGCACTGTAATGTTTTTCATTATAACATCTTTCAGTAGAGAAAAGAATGACTAATTTTAAGTGTAAGATTCTCTTGGATTTCTCAGTTAGCAACTGGAATGTGTGGGACTTGGGAAAGGTGTGACTTACCTTGTTTCAATTAGGGAATCTTTCCTTTGCAGTTAGAGATACACATGCAACTGGTCTTGTTTATAAAACATGTTCCATCCATATTGTTTTCTACAGGAATTCTTTCTAGACTCTGTTACTAGACTGACTAAATGGCTTCATGTTGTGATGGCAATCCTTTGAAATGCTGAGTTTTTAAACATATTTTTATATATAATTTTAATACTTTTGAGATTTAGGAAAAGCATCATCAAAGAGTTTTTAAAACCTGAACAGAAACTCTGCAGTCATAAATTTAAATGCTTTTTAAAAAAACTCTGGATATATCACAAAATAATGGAATGGAAGAAAGGGAGAGTTTTCTTTGAAAAAATTAAAATTGCAATAATTTCCTCTCTTTCTCTTTTAGTAAATTCACCTCTGAAGTAGATCTATGTATTTTCTTTCTTTTAAAATTTTGTTTTTTTAACTGGGGCTTGAACCCAGGCTTTTACATTGAGTTACATCCCATCTATCTATCTATCTATCTATCTATCTATCTATCTATCTATATTTATCTATCTTCTACTATCTATCTACTTATCTACCTATGGATCTATCTATCTATCTATCTATCTATCTATCTATCTATCTATCCTGTATCATCTGTCTCTCTCTATTATCTATCTCTATTTATCTATGTATCTATGTATCTATTTATCTATCCTCTACCCAGTATCTCTATCTATCTAATCTATCTATCTATCTATCTATTTATCTATCCTCTACCCTATATCTATCTACCCATCATCTACCAGATATCTATGTATCTATGTATCTATCTACTCATTCTCTACCAGATCTCGGTCTATCTATCTATGTATCTATCTATCTACCCATTCTCTACCAACTATCTATGTATCTATGTATCTATCTATTTATCTATCTATCCTCTACCAGCTATCTGTCTATCTATCTATCTATCTATCTATCTATCTATCTATCTATCCACTACCAGCTATCTGTCTATCTGTCTATATATCCTCCATCTATCTGGGTCATGATCTCCCTAAATCACTAAGCTTTCCAGGCTGTGCTTGAACTCCTCCTATAACCTTCTGCAGTAAAAGATGAGGGGTATATGCCGCCATGCTCAACTTCTTGAATTTTGATATTTGATGTTTCTGTACTTAAAATCCTATGACCTCCCTTGCTCATTTGAACTTATTTGATTAACTTTTCACAAATGCAGCTGGACACTCTTGTGAATTTTAAAATAAGAATACTGATAACACAGTACTCACCTCAGTAACAGTAGCATTCCTATGCACTTTAAAAATTGCAGTTTCCGTTTAGCCTCCTATTTTCCTTACCATGAATCTCCTACCCATGCCTCCTCTGTTTCCCCTTATTATTCTTTCCTTGCCTACTTTTTTAGTAGGTACTATCATTTAAATAATGCTGCCTGCAACTTATTTAAATTATATATATATATATACATATACATATATATATTGCTGCTTTTTTAAAAAACAGGAAAAGTAAGAAATTAAAGTAAAAAAGAATTTCACAACAAGTCAATAGGAAGGTAACAATAATCAACACATTGCATATTGTTACAGTCACTTAAACAATGTTTCTTACAACTTATTTAAAGTCTAGATATATTTTTTCTTAATTGTGTTTGAGGAGAAATGATTGCCATCTTAGGGTATGCTCCCTAGAAACATAGTTGGTAAAGTGTTCAGCTTTTCCTAAATTATAGCTGAGGCAGGGTGAAAGGGTGAGGTGCGGGAGTGCACCTTCTTGGGGAGGCAGCGCTTCTGTGTGGCTGGCT